>SNQJ01S0048575.1:96524-144130 GCA_010110895.2 Picea sitchensis
TTGATTAATTAAGTTGATAAGATTCATAGTTTCACTTGACAAGTTGATGACTACCCCTTTATAAGTAAACACTATAGTTGAGATAGCAGTCTTTGAAGAGTATTATACTTGGTAGCATATGAGCATATTGAGATAAATGCTTTTCCAGATACAACTAACATCTCCTCTAGGATAAATTTCTTTTGTTAGATCCAGGTTGCCATGGAGGAATGTTTGATCACAACACTATAAGAGTGTTGACCTCATTTCATATTGTATTTCTTACTTTTGATCTCGGCTTTAGACAGGCCACAACTGATAGCTTTAAAGGAGATACTATGATGATTATTCGTGCTATTTTTTTATCTACTATTATCAAAAGAGTATTATTCTTGCTTGTTGTTTTGTTGACCTTGGCTCAGGTCACAGGTGATAACCCTGAGGAAGCTATAGTGAAGGTTGTTGAAGGCAACATATTATATGAGACATGAAGCAGACTATGTACATGGCCATATACACTCATGTACCAAAGAATATGAAGAAGAAGCTATCTTTTGAGATTCAGAGTATCTCATATGAAGATTGATTGAAAGGAGCATAAGGCTCCAAAGATGACCAAAAATTAGAACAGGAAGCAAATCTTGTTTGAAGCTTGACTCTGTCTTTCATATTTAGACTTGGTATTCGACACCAAGTATACCCTGTAAGAGATGATGAAGTCCTTGTAGACTCAAAAGAAATCGAGAGTAAGCCTGATCTCATAAAGGATTAGATGAAGAGACAACTGCCAGGACTGGGAGACAGATGTCGTGAGAAGACTAGATCGTAGCTTCAGAAACTTCTAGGAGATATGAAATATCATAGGAAGATTCCCTTGTTTCAGTAACAGAGAATAAATCCAGTCAAAAAGACCAGGATATGGATTCTTCTGTGAGACTAGAAGAGAAGTCAGTATTGACATCCAAGATTGATCTATATAGATCAAGCATGTTGTAGAAGAACAAAGCATGATGTGTGTCCAGGGGATTCTCCCAGCAAGAGGGATAAGACTATGCCGAGACACTTATTGAAGAAATAGTTCTAGTATTTATGAAGACAACTAGAACAACCATGATTCATATATAGTATGAGATGCAGGGGGAGCAATCCCCATATTTAAAATTGAGTGGCAATTGGTGCAGTACATTAGTTGGGTCATGGAAACATAACTATGATAAAAGATATAATTACCTCCATGAAATAAGAAGAGTTATCTTCAGTATCAATTATTGAGCCACTCTCAGTTTCAGATGAAACTGTTTCTGTGATAGAATAAGAGGAGTTACTCTCAGATTTTAGCAGACACAGTGAGAATGAAGCAGTCATTCTCAACCTCAGAGCAGTTGTAGGTGCAGAATCCCATATTCTAGAAGGAACAGTTGCAGAGAGAGTAGAGGACATACTCCCAGACAGTGAGACAGATAATGCCTTGTAGAAAGCACATAGAGCTAGCACATGTTTGTGTAGATTGAGTTGCAGTTGAGAAACTGCACCATATTGGTACAATGTAACGTGAAAATTTGGTTTGAAGATTGAAGATAGAAATCCTCAGATCTACAGGTTGAAGGAAGCTTTGTACGTATTGAAGCAAGCTCCAAGAGCTTGATTGACAGTTTCCTGACAAGTTTGGACTTTAACAAGAGTAAAATTTGATTCTAACCTTTATGTCAAGGTTATGAATGATGAGCCTGTGATGCTACTACTATATGTAGATGATGTATTCTTGACAAGATGAAGAAAATATCATCACAGATTGTAGAATAATCTTGCCACAGAGTTTGATGGAAGACCTAAATACATTATCTCTTAGGTCTTGAAGTTTGGCAGAGCACAACAAAGATCTTCCTTAAACCAAGGGAAGTATACAGTTAAAATTGAAAAGGGTTGACATGTTGAAATGAAAATCCATGTACACACCCATGGAAACGAAGTTGAATCTCCTGGTAGATACCTCGTCGGAATTGGTTGATGCTACTCTGTACAGACATATTATTGATTTAGTGATGTATCTGACGAATACCAGGCTAGACATATGTTTTTCCTTGAGTCAGTATCCTGTAGAACCCAGATGTGTTCACCTAGTTACTGCAAAACATGTGATGATGTACCTTAAGGGTACATTAGATTGTGGTCTCAGTTATGATGGAGATCATGACTTCAGACTGAGTGGGTACACTGATTCAGATTGGGCTGGAAGTGTCTCTAATAGGAAGAGCACTTCAAGATGTTGTTTCAGTTTGGGATCAGCCATGATCTCATGGCAGAGTAGGAAGCAATCAAGCATTGCTCTATGTACAGTGGGAGCACAATACATTGTTGCGTGTTCTACCAGTTGTGAAGCCATATGGCTTCGTAAGTTGTTGACAGGTCTATTCGACCTAGAGATGGAAGCAACCACAATATTATGTAATAACCAGAGCTGTATAAAGATGACAGAGAACCCTATGTTCCATGAAAAAGTCAAAACACATAGAGATCTGATATCATTACATCTGTGACATGGTGCAGAGAGGAGCCATAAAGCTCCAATATGTTAGCACGGATGAACAG
The DNA here is from genome assembly GCA_010110895.2 of Picea sitchensis. Taxonomy (NCBI): domain Eukaryota; kingdom Viridiplantae; phylum Streptophyta; class Pinopsida; order Pinales; family Pinaceae; genus Picea; species Picea sitchensis. The sequence continues at coordinate 99,093 of SNQJ01S0048575.1, forward strand.
GTTGCCGATGTGTTGACCAAACCTCTATCTCGTGTAAAGTTTGAGCACTTTCAAGATAAGCTTGGTATAGTCTGAAAGGACCTCCCTCGAAAGGGGGAGTAGTGTTGTGTTGATTTTCCAACTTAATTGTTGTGCTTCCAGCTTAATTACTGTGTGGTTTTGCCAGCTTAATTGTTGTGCTTCCAACTTAATTGTTTTGTGTTGTTGTGATTTAATTGTTGTGCTTTAATTGTTGTGTGGTGTTGCCAACTTAATTTTTGTGCTTCCAACTTAATTGTTTTGTGTTGTTGCCAGCTTAATTGTTGTGCTTCCAGCTTAATTGTTGTGTGGTGTTTCCAGCTTAATTGTTGTGTGGTGTTTCTAGCTTAATTATTGTGCTTCCAACTTAATTGTTGTGTGGTGTTGCCAACTTAGTTGTTGTGCTTCCAGCTTAATTGTTGTGTGGTGTTGCCAGCTTATTTATTGTGTGGTGTTGCCAGCTTAATTGTTGTGTTTTGTTTCCAGCTTAATTGTTGTGTGGTGTTGTCAGCTTAATTGTTGTGTGGTTTTTCCAGCTTAATTGTTGTGATAATGTGCCAGCTTAATTGTTGTGATGATGTGCCATCTTAATTATTAATGACATGCCAACCTCGTGTTGTGATGATGTGTCGGCCTCGTGTTGTGATGATGTGCCAACCTCGTGCTGTGATGCCAACTTCATGTTGATGATATTGTGTAGCCAACTTCATGCTGTGATTCCAGCCTCATGTTGAAGACTCTCAGCCTAGTGTTGATGTTGATGATGCTCTAGCCTTCATTCTATGATGTTGTTGTTGATGATGATGCTCCAGCCTTTGTGTTGTGATATTGTTGTTTTTGATGTTGTATCATCCTTGTGTTGTTATTGATGATGATTATGTATTAGTGTTATACTAATCCATGTTGATGCAGTCGATGATGATGATGCCACTTCAGCTTCTTGTTGAAGATGATGATGATGATGCCACCTCAGCTTCTTGCTGAAGATGATGATGATGATGCCACTTCAGCGTCTTGTTGAAGACGATGATGATGATGTCACTTCATCTCCTTGTCGAAGATGATTATGATTATGATGATGTTATTTCATCTTTCATGCCGAAGATGATGATGTTACTTTAGCTTCACGCTGAAGATGATGATGATGTTACCTTAGCCTCATGTTGATGATAATGATGATGTCATTCCAGCTCCCTACTGAGAATGATGATATTGATGATGAGAAAAACTTCCGATGATTTATAGATATGCCAGTCAGTGTTCCAAGATGTTGTTGATGATGTTTCCCTCTCTCTTGTCCGATGTTATTGTAGAATACCCTTCTTGTTAAGGGGGAGTGTTGAATTATTGTAACTGCAAAGAGTATTCTATTTATTATTGATGTATTATTAATTAGATCAATCCCTTTTGTGGATTGATCATGTCAGGTATTGTAAATGACCAAGTCCCCTTTTCCAGATTGGTCAAACCCTAATTGTAATAGGCTACATGAAAATTCAGCCCCAAAATATATTAAAGTGGTTATAACCACCTAGAATATATTAAAGTGGTTATAACCACCCAGCATAAGAAGTCGACCCTGCTAGTGAAAACACACCCCAGTTCAGTGCCTACCAGATTATATAAATAAGAGATGCTAGCACCTCATTTGCACACACACTCACTTGTTCATCAGAGCGCAAGTTCAGAGTTGCAGTTGGAGAAGAAGGAAGAGAGAGAGAGGCACATTATTGGGAGAGGAATTTATGTATTTGTTTGAGTTATCTCTTGGCATTGTATTGGCTATCTATATTAAGGAAGTTTTTGATGGGTTTTCTCCCCTATGAGGGTTTCCCAGGATAAATGATGTGTCTCTTGTGATTGTGTATTTCTCAGTGATCCTATTTATGCTATGGTTATCTAGTGAAATGAAAAGAAACCTAATAATAGCGTAAACCTTAACAATAATTCTCCAACATTGTTCTTTACACTTAGTACAAAAAACACCAAATGGAATGATTTACACGAGGTCATGACCGACAAAGCTCCATCTTGTTGGACATGGTGTTATGGTGTTGGCATTGATGTCAAAGAGGGCCAAAATGATCAATGTTGATTATGGGATTGATGTCAATAATATCAATATGGTATTATCATTATATGTCTTTGAGATCCTAAAAGATCGGGAGAAATAGCGTAGTAAGTTGCACAAAAAACATAGCGCGTTGTGCGGAAGAATCTACCTAAAGCTCAAGAGAGGCAGTGTATTATATTGCATGAAATCAAAGCATGTAGAGATCCTTGTACAAAAGGAGTAATGAAGCACAAGGAAATTAGATCTCATGAGGGTTAGCGACTAAATTTCAGTGCATAAGAGAATGCACAAACAATTATTAAAAGCTCGGGAGAAATAGCGATGAACAGATCAAAAGGAAGAACGTTAAATCAAATATCATAAGAGATAATGCAGAGGAGTCGTTCATTCATATTTTGGGACAAACCAAGACCACCAGATCTGGGAGTTACAGAGGAGGACCATCAGATCAAAATCTGATTGTCTTGACCGTCGAATCTCAGTAAGAGCATATCAACAATGTGGAACCATTGTGGGATGAAATGGTTGAGTTAACAATCATGCAAGTTTTGGTTCTTCAATCCACACCGGTCATCGATCGTTACCTTCCAATAGATCTACAGTTGGCATTGGTTCCACTACCAATGAGCAGTTTCCATTTCGAAACTCGACGATGATATTAAACATTGTGTTAGTTGGGACTCCGCAATCATCCATGATCACTGATCTACTACGGGAGCATTCTCGACCATTATATCAAGTGCAGTGGAAGGAGAGCGTAAGGTGTACTAAACAACTAACAAAAAGTGGTCACCACCACCTTATGAATTATTCGGTAGGTAAGCACTCAGGAGGTATTGGGAGCTCCTTTGTGCCTAAGCCCATAGTCCTAGATCCTTGACTTATGAAAAACTATCAAGCAAAAAGTGTTAATACGCACTCTGGCAGAATTTTCTCTGGGAGAGTTGGAAGACTGCAAAGGCCGGAGTCCCAAAGCTATGAATTCCTGAAGTCAAAGATAATCATCCACTCAACTATAGATCAATTCATGGTTGTCAATTTGTTTGAAACCTCTGGACAAGATAGGATCATCCATCTACAGAAGAACGAATATCGACCATCCAATCTACTTCGGCAAAATGCACTCCGGAAGGTTGAATGATTACAAAGCCCCTAAGTCTCAAAGGTCAAAATAAATCTGGACCATTGATCTAAGATTTGATCATGATCATTGGATAAAGGATTCATATGAACCTACGACCAGGATGAGGACATGTGCCACATCAAGAGATCCACGTGAGTCATACCACGTCAACAAGGACACGTGGCGTAATCAGATAGTGACAAGTGTCTAGGTCCAGTTGTCACTTTAGGTTACATAAGTCACAAATCTAGGTGACATGTGGCAACCACTTAGCCAGTACCAAGTCAGCAGTGATGTTAGCAAGTTGCGTCACTTCGGGAGTTTGTCCTTCGAGGGAAACCAACATCTACCACCAGCAACTATCTGAAGCGTCAAAGGTCGAAGTCAATGCTAACCATTGATCTAAGATCCTCCAGATTCTCACATGACCATTAGATCAAAACGTACTATAAATATGACGTAAGCACTCCCATGTTGACCACTTTGGCACTGACCAACTCTGGTGGAAATTGGAACAACAATTACCTCTACCTCTGAAGCCCTAAAGTCCCAAAGTAGATAATGGTCATCCATATCAATCATTGATTAAGTCATAGTCATTGGATTAAGCAGTGGAAGGATAGTGTAAGGATCAAAGCTAGACTGTTTATTTGGTTCTAGGAATCATGCTAACCATTAGATCAATCCTTGTGAGAGGTAACTACTTCTAGGAGTTAAAACTCCAGAATATTGGATGAGAGAGAACATGGTTGAAAGCCGAAGTCTGAAGGACTAGGTTCTGGCCCCTCATCACAGGTTATGAACACATAAAGCCGTGAAGCACTGGGAACATCGCTTAAATTAATAAGCTCGTGGTTTTTCACATTAGGTCACATGTAAATGGGTTGAAGGAAGCGCCTCTACAGAATTTGATTTCTGCAATATTTGCAGAGACATGGAATCGCGTTAAAAATGAAATCGATCCATATCAATGATCAATTTATAAAAATCACTCTAGCTAATTTGAAACTCCTTCACGATAATGTTTGAATAATAATGAAGAAAAAAAACATTATTATTATTAATCTAAATAAAGAGGTGTGATGGTCCAAACAAAGGGACACAATGCTTCATAGCTCACACCAGTTGGAATATTATATAAACAAGAAAGAATGGTGAGAAGAAAGTGTCTCTTTAGTCTAGATAAGAAGATCAAAATAGAAGCAAAGTCTAAGAAGAAGAACTGATGATTCTTATGAAGTGAGGGTGGAAGGGAGGAGCACGGAAGGATTTATATCCTTTACTAAGTAAGTGTAATTTAAGGGACTTGTTGCTTCCTTGGGTTGATTCCCTAAATACAAGGGAGTTGGTTCTTCCTAGGGTTGGTGCCCCAAACAAAAACAAGGGAGTTGGTGCTTCCTAGGGATGGTTCCCTGAATAAGGGGATTTGTGTCTCCTAGAGTTGGTGCTCTAAAAAGGATTGGTGTCCTTCACTATTATTCATAAAATACTTGTAATTCCTATTAATTATATTTATAAAATTGATTTTACAAACAAGTCCATTGTTTATCTATTGTGGTAATTAACAAAATATAAAAGTAACTGCTAATTGTTGAAAAAGGGTAATATTGATTCACCCCCCCCTCTCAGTATTCAAACAATTGGTATCAGAGTGGGTGCCTTCAACATAATATAACAACTAGAAGATAGATCCTGGAAGATAGATTGTGGAGATGGATCAACAAGATGGAATGTCTAACAACAAAGCACCATTGTTCAATGAACGTGGCTATGCTCTATGGAAAATAGGAATGAAAAACTTCATGTTGGCTCTTGGTTTTGATATCTGGAAATATGTTGTAGATGGTTACACTGCACCAACCACTCCACCCAAAGATGTTGCAGGAAAGAAAATCTGCAATGACAAGTCAAGAGAAGTTAATGCAATTCTAGGGGGGTTGAAAAATTCTATATGTGTGAAGGTTATGCATTATAAGTCAACCAAAGAAATCTTGGACAAATTGAAAGTTGTATATGAAGGAGATAACAAAGTCAAGGAAGCCAAACTACAGACCTATAGAACTCAATTTGAAAATATGAAAATGAAAGAAGAAGAGAACATTGTTGAATACTTCCATAGGTTATATGAAGTGGTTAATTTAATTAGAGCAGCAGAAGAAGAACTTATAGATAAACCTATTGTGCAAAAGATACTAAGGTCGTTACCTATGAGATATGATGCCAAGATTTCTGCAATTGAAGATAGGCCTGATCTTGACACACTCACACTTGATCAGCTTCATGGAATTTTTATAGCATATGAAATGAGAACAAGGAATGATAAATCATCAAAAAGAGAAACAACCTTTAAAGCATCTAAAAAAAATATGAGGTAGGATCAAAAGACCAATGATGAGTTATCAGATATATCTGATGAGGAAACTACCAACTTCATAAAGAAACTCAAGAAAGGGACAGGGAAATACAAAGGAAAGATTCCTCTAATATGTTTCAACTGTGGAAAAATTGGACACTTTGCCAATAAATGTCCATGTCCTAAGAAGGAGGAAAGTGATGATGAAAGAACCTTAAAAAATCAGGAAAAAAAAACTAACAAGAAAAAGAAAATGTTATTTACCCAAGAATACAATATCTCATCAGAAGAAAATGAAGAAGACGAACCATAGATTCTATTTATGGGAATAAAAACTCAAGATGATACAAATTTGGAAGATGGAGAAGAAGTGAACTTCAAAGAAGAAATCCTTAGTGTAATTGAAGAACTAAGAAAAACAAAAAAATAAAACAGGGCACTAAGGGAAGAGCTTCTAGAGATTAAAGAAGCTACTAAATCAAGAGAGAGAGAAGTTTCCAAAACCATCAAAGAGTCATAACATATCATCAATGATTTGAATTCCTAGCTCTTGAAACCTAATAAAATTGAAAAAGTCATTCTACAACAACTTAATGATAAAAAACAAGTATGTGAGAAACAAGAAGTTGAGATTAAGCTGCTAAAAAGTGAAATTGAGAAAGAAAAGAAGGGATCACAATTTGGAAATAGTTTAAATATCTTGGATGAAATTATCAGTAGTCAAAGGTCACCAAAAAACAAGACTGATTTGGGATACACCCAATACTCAACTTCTACATCACAAGGATCTGTCAAGAAACCAATCAGTTACACAGATGATCTGAAAAACTCGTTAAGAAAAGAAGATAATAAGGCAAAGATGATACCATTGAAAACTGTTACACATAAACAAAAATCAATACTCCCTACTACAATAAAATATGACAAAAAAAATACAATCATCAGAAGGAATCCCCCTAAATATTTATTTATTGGATATTGTTACTCTTGCAATAATTTTGGACATAAGGCAGTACATTGCAAAGCTTATGGACAATACAATCATAGAAATGTCCAACTATATAAGAACAATAAGTACAATACAGAGAAGATAAACTATAACTCATTTTCTCCTTTGCAAAACTTCAATAGTGAATGCCAAAAATGCAACAACTATGGTCATAAAACCAGTGAATGTAGATTGTCAAAATATAATAAAAAGACAAATATTTCCCATAATAAAAAAATATGGAAGAAAAATAAAACAGAGTGCAATGTAGCCTTATATGCAAGAAATCAAGGATGTTAGTGGTATATAGATAGTGGATGTTCCAAACACATGACTGGAGATCAAAGTAAATTTCTCAAGTTAAATAAGAAAGGAAAAGGAAAAGTAACTTTTGGAGATAACATGTCAACCAAGATACTAGGAAAAGGCATTGTTAGTTTAGGAAATAACAAAACCAAAGAAGAAGATGTACTTCTAGTAGAAAATCGCAAACCAAATATCCTAAGTGTAAGTTAGACATGTGATCAGGGTCACATACTTACTTTTTATTCTCATAAATGTGAGATCAGAAAAAAAAGGACACTGGAAAGCTAGTGGCAGTTGCACCAAGAACATCTAGCAATGTGTACATCCTTAATATAAATGAAGAAGAAAAATGTTTTTTAAGCCAAGTAGATGAAAGATGTCTATGGCATAGAAGATTGGAACATTTAAGCTTTCACAACTTGATCAAAGCCAATGATAAAAGGGCAGTTAGGGACCTACCAAAAGTGATTCAGCCTTCAGATTCTATTTGTAAACATTGTCAAATAGGAAAGAAAAAAAGAGTTAGGTTCAAAACAAAAGAGCATTCCACAACAAAACCATTAGAGCTTATTCACACAGATCTATATGGACCAACCAGAACCAAAAATACTTATGGTGAACAATATTTTATGTTGATTGTTGATTATTACACAAGATTGACCTGGGTATTCTTTCTAAAAGAAAAAACAAAAGCCTTTGAGAAATTTAAAATATACAAAGCCCTTCTAGAAAATGAAATAGATCTCAAAATTAAATGTCTGAGATTAGAAAATGGAGGAGAATTCACCTCTAAAGATTTCATTCAATTATGTGAAAATCATGATATCAAAAGACAATTTTCAGCTCCCAGGACTCCTCAACAAAATGGAGTGGTAGAAAGGAAAAACAGAACAGTTTAAGAAGTTGCAAGAACCATGCTAAATGATGCCAAGATTCCAGAAAAATTATGGAGAGATGTAATATACACAACAATCCACATACTTAACATAGTTCATTTGATACCCAACCATTACAAAACCCGTTATGAACTTTGGTTTGGAAGGCTAGCATCTGTAAAACACTTTAGAATGTTTGGAAGTAAATGTTACATAAAGAATGATGAAGATAACCTAGGAAAGTTTGATCCAAGATCTGATGAAGGAATATTCGTAGGATATTCATCTAATAAGAAATAATGCATATGTTATAATCTTAGACTACTAAAGATAGTGGAAAGTGCCAATGTAAATATAGATGATCTAAAAAAAGGCATATCCCAAGGCATTGATAAAAAATCTCAACAAGAAGATGATGATGTAAAATCTCAATAGGAAGATGATGATGAAGAATCTCAGCAAGAAGATGCTAATAATGAAACACGGTAAACTTAACCACATATTGATGAAGAAGACAATGAAGACACACCCTTTCCAAGATCTCCACCCAAAAAGAGTTCAAGAGAATCATCCTAAAAGCCAGATTATAGGTGGTAAAAGTGCAAGAGTGAAAACAAGAAGGAAACTCACTTTTGACTCAGAACAAGCAATGTTATCCCTAATAGAACCTAAGTCAGTTAAATAAGCCATCAAAAGTAAATATTGGATAAAATCAATGAATGAATAACTAGACCGAATAGAGAAGAATCAGACTTGGGAACTAGTTCCAAGACCCAAGGACAATAATGTGATATGAACCAAGTGGATCTTCAAGAACAAACTAAATGAAAATGGGGATATTAGAAATAACAAAGCCATATTAGTTTGTAAAGGATATTCCCAAGTAGAAGGTATTGATTTTAAAGAGATTATCGCTCCAGTAGCAAGACTTGAGGCCATCAGAATGTTCCTGGCATTTGCATACTTCATAAATTTCAAAATCTATCAAATGGATGTCAAGTAAGAATTACTTAATGGAACACTAAAAGAAGAAGTCTATGTTGAAAAACCAGAAGGATTCATTTTATCAGAAAGTTAGGACTATGTGTGCAAGCTTAAAAAGGCCATGTATGATCTTAAACAAGCCCTCGGAGCATGGTTCTCTATGCTTCATCAGTACCTACAAAAATAAGGATATAAGAGAGGGACTACTGACAACAAACTATACATCAAAATTCAGGATCAAAACATGGTTTTTGTGGTGGTATATGTAGATGGAATCGTATTTGGGAGTAATCTTACTACACTAAGAAGAAAATTTGCAACCAAAATGCAAGAAGAGTTTGAAATGTCTATGTTGGAAGAACTGTCATTTTTCTTAGGTTTACAAGTAAATCAAACAGAAAATGGAATATTCGTTTCTCAAACCAATTATATCAAGGAAATTCTAAATAAAATTCAAATGGAAGATAGTAAACCTATGAGTACTCCCGTGGTCACTAGATGTAAACTAATCCTAGAAGATGACTCACCAAAAGTGGAACAAATGATGTATATATCAATGGTTGGAAGTTTTCTCTATTCAACAGTAATAAGTCCTGACATCATGTAGGTTGTAGGACTCGTGGGGAGATTTCAATCTACACCTAAAGAAACTCACTTAAAATAAATAAAAATAATATTCAGATACCTTCAAGGAACCATAGAACTTGGATTGTGGTATCCAAAAGATAAAGACTTCAATCTAACTGCATATTGTTGGTTGTGGAGCCTGATTATCTTTTTGATTCAGAGGTCTTTGTTTTTAGCCGTGTTTATACCCCATGAATACTTTACACCCCAGAAGAATGTACACTCCTCCACATGGGGGAGTGTAGGGGGGGTTACCCCCCCTGTGGGGTCTGGGGAAAAGCAGGCTCGCGAAGGAAAATTTGCCTTGTAAATGTATATAGTAATTTCATAGTAAATATGGACCATTCATTATAAGGTCGCAGATCTGACGGTAGAAGTTATGTTAGGGTTTTTTTCCCTAGAAGGAAACCCTCTTTTATGAGGGAAATATATTGCGGCTATGTATCATTGCGAATATTTTATTCGGAGTGAGGAGATTGTGAGAGAAAGAAGAGGAAGTTACAACGGGTGTGTTGTAGGTTGTATCCCTTCATTTGTTGGATAATAATAAAGGAAGGACCTGGCAATTTCTCTAGTGGGCGTAGCCCACACTGGGTGAACCACGTATATCTGTGTCTCTATTGTATTTTGTATCTTCTATGTTTTATTTCCGCATTTGTTTTATTTTCTTTCTCCACGATCCTGTTTTTCTAACAACTAGTATCATAGTGAAAGGTAACTCACAGGAAAAGAGGGGTCCTGGTTCGAGTGGGAGCAATGGAGGATGATAGAAAGTTTAGGGTCGAGAAATTTAATGGCCAAAACTACCAGTTATGGAAGATGCAGATGGAAGATTATTTATATCAGAAGAATCTATTCTTACCATTGGGTGGAATAACAAAGAAGCCGACGGCCATGAAGGACAAAGAAGGGGAGATTCTCGACAGAAAGGCTCTAGGAATGATACGACTGAGTCTGGAAGCATCGGTGGCCTTCAATGTTTCAAAAGAAAATACAACGAAGGAGTTGATGGACGCATTGGCTAAATTGTATGAAAAACCCTCAGCGTCCAATAAGGTATTTCTAATGAAGAGATTATTTCATATGAAGATGTCATAATGTGGGTTTGTTGCATATCATTTAAATGAATTTAATATGGTTACTAATCAGTTAAGTTTTGTAAAAGTGGACTTTGATGATGAGGTCAAGGCTCTTCTAATATTGTGCTCATTGCTAGAAAGATGGAACGGCTTGGTCATGGTTGTAAGTAACTATGTCTCTGGTTCAAACACTTTAAAATTTGATGATGTTGTTGGTGTTATCCTTAGTGAGGAAATGCGACGGAAAATCACAAGTGAGACATCAGGTAATGTGTTAAACATGGAGAACAGGGGAAGACAAAAGGATAGAGGAAAGGGCTCAAGGAACCATGGGAATTCTAGGAAGGGAAGATCCAAATATAGACTTGGAAATATAGATTGTTGGAATTGTGGGAAGAAAGGACATCTGAAGAAAGACTGCAGATCTCCAAAGAAGCAAAGAGATGGACAACAGGAGAAAAATTAGGAAGCAAATGTAACATGTGATGTGTTACAAGATGCTTTTATTCTTTCTGTAGATAATATTTCTGAGTCTTCGGTAGTATATTTAGGGGTTTCATTTCATGCCACACCCCATAGGAAATGTTTTCTAGATTATGTTCAAGGTGATTTTGGACAAGTTCATTTGAGTGATGATGCACCATGCAAAATTGTTGGAATGGGAAAGGTAAAAATAAAGAAAATCAATGGAAACCAGTGGTTGTTGAAAGAGGTAATACATGTTCCAGATCTAAGGAAAAATCTAATTTCAACAAGGTTGTTGGAAAGTGAAGGTTGTATATCCATATTTATAGATAAGGTGTGGAAGGTCACAAAAGGATCATTGGTGATAGAAAAAGGAAAGAAGGTAGGTACATTGTATTTATGTATTGGTAATATTGACTCTTCTATATCTTTATCTTCTACAAGAGTGGATATAGAACTGTGGCATCATAGGCTTGGACACGTGAATGAGAAGGGGATGCAGATACTTCACAAAGGAAATTTGTTGCTAGATCTTAAACAAATTGATTTGGATTTCTGTGAGCATTGTGTTTATGGAAAATAGAAGAGAGTCAGATTTCTCAGAGTCGAAAAATAAAATAAGAGTGAAATGTTACAACTTGTGCATACAGATGTATGGGGACCATATTAGGTATCATCTCTTGGTATCTCTCATTATTGTGTTACTTTTATTGATGATGTAACTAGAAAAACTTAGGTTTATTGCATTCGACAAAAATCTGATTGTTTTGATACTTTTAAGAAATGGAAAAATTTGGTTGAGAATGAGACGGAAAAAGGTTGAAGTGTCTCAGATAGGACAATGGAGGTGAATATTGTAGCAAGGAGTTTGATGATTATTTTTCATACCATGGGATTCATAGAGAGAAGACAGTTCCAAGAACACCACAAGGAAATGGTGTGTCATAAAGGATGAACAGGACAATCATGGAGTGTGAAAGGAATATGAGATTGCATGTAGGTTTGCCCTTACCATTCTAGGCAGATGTTGTAGATACTATTGTTTACTTACTAAACAGAGAACCTTCAAGCTCTTTGGATTGTAGAATTATAGAGGAGGGATGGAAAGGTAAAAAGGTAAACTATTCTTTTTTGAAGACTTTCGGTTATGAATCATTTGTCCATATTGATAAAGAAAATAGAACAAATCTTGAGACAAAATCCAAGAAGTGTACCTTTATTGGATACAGTGTTAATGATTTTGGTTATCGCTTATGGCATTATGAAAATAACAAAATCATTAGGAGTAGAGATGTCATATTCAATGAGAAGGTCACGTACAAAGATCAGTTGCAGGGATAGAAACGGGAAAAAGAAAAATCAGAATACACAGTGCTTGATGAGATTATTGAAAAAGAAATTTCAAAGGTACCAGAAAATAAAAATGTACAACAACATGATCAATAGGTACCTCAAACTCCTGCAAGTGTTGTTAGAAGATCTATCAAGTTAAGTAGACCCCCTGAACGATACTCTCCTTCATTGTATTATTTATTGTTGATCGGTTTTGGTGAACCAGAATGTTATGAAGAGGAAATGCAGGTAGACACCAAAAATAAGTGGGAGAAAGGCATGAAAGAGGAAATGGATTCCTTGGGAAATAACCAGACTTGGGACCTCGTTCAGTTTCCTGTAAAAAAAAGAGCATTGTAGAATAAATGGGTTTACAAGTTGAAGGAAGAAGATGGAGGAAAAAAAATATACAAGGCTAGACTTGTTGTAAAGGGCTTTGCACAAAAGAAAGGTATATATTTTGAAAATATTTTCTCCTGTTGTTAAAATGACTTCAAGCAAGACTATTTTAAGTCTTGTGGTATTAAAAGATTTTCATCTTGAACAGTTAGATGTAAAAATAGTTTTTCTCCATGGGGATTTGGAGGAAGAGATTTATATGAAGCAGACATAGGGGTATGAGGTCAAAGGGAAGGAGAATTCGGTATGCAAGTTGAAGAAGAGATTGTATGGCCTAAAGAAAGCTCCAAAGTAGTGATATTTGAAGTTTGACAAGTTTATGATAGAACAAAGTTATAGTATATGCCATTATGATCATTGTGTTTGTTTTAAAAAGCTAGAAAACGGAAGCTAAGTCTGCATTTGGAGAGCTAAAAATTAGAATTATCATCGCTCCCATGTTGAAGTTGCCAAAATTTGAGCAATTGTTTAAAGTGGAGACAGATGCATCGAACTTTGCTATTGGAGGAGTTTTTATGCAGGAGGGACATTTGGTTTCCTTTGAGAGAAAAAATCTCCAATATTGTGAACAAAGATACATCGTTCATGAGAAGGAGATGACTGCAGTAGTAAATTGTTTGCAAACTTGGAGACACTACTTGTTTGGAAATTCATTTATCGTGAAGACATACAATGTTGCCACAAGTTACTTCATGAGACAACCTAAGTTGTCACCCAAAAAAGCAAGGTGGAAATACTTACTCGCGGAGTTTGACATGACCATTGAATATAGTTCAGGCATGCTAAATGATGTTGCAGATGCCTTGAGCAAAAAGGCACAACTCGCAGTCCTAGAGGAGGAGGATGATTTGCCTACATCAAGGGGCAGTCAAATTCATGTCTTGGAAGAGTTGCACGAAAATATCAAGGAAGGGTTAGAGCATGATCACACAATGAAGAGCATCATGAAGCAGGTGAAGTGATATAAGTGGATATCAGTGGCCACCCACCTTTTCCAACTGGCTCAAAACAATTTTCTGGCAATTTTGGTAATTTACTATCTTTACCAGTTTTTAACTTCTAGGGCCATTTTGAGAGCCTAAATGAAGGTTTTTCAGGATTGAGCTTCTCAATGACATCTGAAGGCTCTAATTGAGCCCCCAAAATGATTTTTCTTGATGATACCTTTCCAACGAGCTATCGTGCATCCCAAATGGAGATTGTATGCCAAAGTTACGCCCCCGGGAAGTTGATACACCAAACTACCCAAAACGGGGTCCACAAAATTGTTGGCTTTTTATCTTTCGGGGTTAGGGTTTTGGATTTTATTTATGATAAAAAGGCCTTTGGAGCCTCATTGTAAAATCATCTTCTTGTGAATAAGTGCAACCGTCACATCTCTTCTTAGAGATAAGCTGCCACCATTCTAGCAAGCTTGTTTTTTGCTGCATTTTATAGTTTCATCTTATTTCCTTATTGAATAGAAAACCAGTTTTACTGCATCTCTATTATTCTATGTTAAGCATATTTTAATAATCTGTATTCATTTTGTTATGCTCATAAAATCTGGATCAAGGGCCTAAATGAAGGTTTTTTGGGATCGAGCTTCTTAATGATAGTTGAAGGCTCTAATTGAGCCCCCAAAATGAATATCCCCGATGATACCTTTCCAACGAGATATCATGCTCCCCAAATGGAGATCGTATGCCAAAGTTACACCCCTAAGAAGTTGATACACCAAACTACCCAAAACAGGGTCCACATAACTGTTGGCTTTTCATCTTCCGGGGTTAGGGTTTTGGATTTTCTTTATGATAAAAAGGCCTTTGGAGCCTCATTGTAAAATCATCTTCTTGCGAATGCGCGTAGCCGTCACATCTCTTCTCAGAGATAAGCTGCCACCATTCTAGTGAGTCTTTCACTCTATATTTTTACAATCTTTGTACATTTTCACTCATTAATAGAAAATTGTGTATTACGGTATCTCTGTGTTTATGATTGCATCTCTGATACATTTATATTATATTATTGGATATATGAGATATCTCTATACATTTCTTTATTATATCTCCGCTCTCATTTCGTGCCAAAAATAATCCGGATCATGAAGGATGGAAAAACACAGAAATTTTGGCTACATGATGGACTATTGTATTTTGGGGAACAAATATATGTCGCTAAGTCATCTAACCTCGGGAGGGAACTCATGAAGGAATGTCACGACTCGCGCTAGGCTAGACATCTAGGATAGTGAAGGACGTTGGCGTTGTTGGAGCAAGGATACTTTTGGGAGTGGATGAAATAGGACATGGAGTAGTATGATCACACTTTCCTTGTATGTTAGCAGAATAAGACATACACCTTAATGAGAGCAATTTTGTTGCAACCTTTACCAATTCTAGATAGACCATGACCTAGTGTCTTGATGGAATTCATCACACATCTTTCGATGCTGCATGGATACACCAATATTTTGGTCGTGGTGGATCGATCCTACAAGTATGTTGTCTTCATTGTGACAAAGATGCCTTGCAGCATAGAAGAAGTTGTGAAGTTGTTTTTCAAGCACATAGTAAAGTATTAGGGTCTTCCTTTAAACATTGTATTGGACAGGGATGCAAGGATCACGAGTAAGTTTTAGACAACATTGTTCAATCTTGTGGGGACAATTTTTTTGAAGAGTTCATCCTACCATTCACAAACAGATGGGAAGACCAAATGAATCAACGCCCTTCTGGAGGACTATTTGTGGCACTATGTACATACATATCAAATGAATTGGTCAGACTTGTTGGATTCCGCCCAATTCAAATACAACCTATAGAAGAGTTCAGCAGTGGGATATAGTCCATTCAAGTTGATGAATGAAAAACAACCCATGACTCCTCATTTTGTGACACATGGATAATATGGAATGAATCCATCAACCGTGAGTTTCGTGAAGAGTTGGAAGGATCGGTTGGAGATAACTCGCACACACTTGACTAATGCAATAGACATAATGAAGTAGTGGTTAGATTGCAATAGGGGAGACATAGAGTTACAAGTAGGAGAGTTAGTCGAGTTACAAGTAGGAGAGTTAGTCTTACTCAAGTTGAGCAAAGATCAGTTCCCGCCAACTAAAGGGATGGCTCCATCTCTTTTGCGGAGGTATGAGGGATCATTCAAAGTTCTTGAGAAGATTGAAAATGTTACCTGTAGATTGGAGTTTCCATTCCACATGTGACATATTCATCATGTCTTCCACATTATCCAGTTAAAATCATGCCAAAGGGACCTAGATGACCCAAGTCAATTTGATCTATCTAGAGCACTGACAATGGTTGCAGACAAGCCAGAGTTAGAGGTGGAGAATATTTTTTCACATCACATCTTGGGATAGGACATAGGTTGAGTGCATGATTACTTTGTCCATTGGAAGGACAAACCCGATGAAGAGGAAAGTTGGAAGAGATATGAGTCCTTGTGGAAATATGACGACATGATTCAAGAGTTTGATAGAGGGACCACTATGGATCACAAGTGCAATAGAAGTTGTCGATATGGAAACAAGTCTAGTGGGGGAGGATGTTAGGACTTCTAGGACACCAACCGAGTTTGCACGCTTATTGGGCAGATTCATAGATGAGTTTGGAAGAGAGCACAAAGAGGATACAATTGGTTGGGCAAGTACCTGCCTTATGGGCTTGGGAAGGAGCACCTTGGGCGCACAATGGTGATGTGAGAACCCAAGAGGGCACGCACCCTACTTCCATTGGAATGAATGATGGAGACTTGGGTTATTCTTGGGAAAGGATGGAGCAACTTGGGCACACATCTAAGGAGTGGACCCACCTTCCCTTGGTAGCATGGAAATGTTGAAGAGGTTGGATGACCCCATCAACACACCCATGGAGAGTCACATTTATTGGCACAAGGAAGAGAATAAGGAAAGGGGCGTGCAACCAAGGATGGGGTGTGCCAGTCCAAGAGATGTGACATTTGATGGGTACACAGGTTTGTTTGGGCACATTGGGTTCATGAAGGGGCACGACAATTCATTTGGGTGTGAAGGTTCACGAAGGGGCATGACACACCCAAAGGACTGGACAATTCAAGATGGTGACGTTTGGAGTCCATATAAGAGAAAAAGGTGCACAACCAAGAGCATAAGCAAGTAAGCAAGGTAAGAGACATGGGTTTAATCTTAGGTGGGGCACACCACAAGCTGAGGCAAGCAAGTGCAATGGAGGAGTCTTTGTGTGACAAATTCACAAGTATGGACAATTTTGTTGTATGGGGCAGAGTTGTGAGACTCTACCCATCTTAGTAACCAGGACAATAGTGCCCTCCTTGCATTGTATTTTATTTTTTTTGCAATATAATAAATGAAGAAGGGTATTAGGCACCGTTGGTGTCGTTTGCACTATATTTGTGCCTCTTTTGTTTCGCATGTTTTTTGTTGTATGCCAAAATGAATAAGTGTTAAATAATGTTAACAATTGTCTAAGTATACAATTGAAATGCACATGTTAGGAGTGTGACTCATCTGTAGCCTAGAATGGAGTATGGCTATGCTCTAGGTGAAGAGGCATAGTAGGGTGACGTATCCTTGGTTGAGCCAAGCTTCCAAGTGAGAACCTCTGCGGTGTTGCATGTCCACGAGATGCCAAGGTTAGACTTAGGAATGACTATTGGGGGCATGATATAATCCCTATTAAGGATCCATTTCAAGTCTTTCTTGAGTTTTTGAAGATGCATTTGTTAAAGTATTTCATGGAGTCATTATGAGTCCACGTCCTTGAGGTAGAGTAAAGTCAAGTGAAATCCCATTTTGATAGAGTCCTTCTCCACATATACATCTTAGAGTGATTAGCATTTCATTAGTGATATAGGTGAGGGATGGGTTAAAATTCAGTGCCATTTCTGTATATCCCCACTTACCTCAACCTCCATATGCATCTATTATTTACACTATGCAGAATGTGGAGGGTAAGAGGAGCATTTTCCATTCCCTTCACCATCCTCCCCACATCTGCATTCTTGTATTTTCTGATGTGGGAGGAATGATGCGAAGGGTGTTCAACCTTCACTCCTAATCCTCATCGAGATCCCCCCACCCCCGCTCTATCTTGTAAACAAGCAATTTCCACATTATCGGAGTAATTAATCGCACACTGACGTGACAAGGTGTATTGAAGTTTTTATGCAAGGATAGAGAGGTTTTGAAAAGGACCAATGAACATGTACATGATTATTTAAGGTATGGTAGATGACAGTTGGAATTTTCTGTAAGGTTTGGTTGAGTAATAAATGACTTCTACATAGTGTTTAGATCTCAATAGAAAGGATGATGGTGTCCAAAAGAAGAATGAGTTTTTTAGGTGGAGATGTTATGAACTTGCTAGCTTCTCATGATAATTCATTCCAGTGGTTAACAACATATCGTTGATACTTGAATCTTCCCAAAGATGAAGGGAAGGAAATAAATATTTGGTCTTCTCAGTAATTGCACAATTTGAGTGGTAGTGGTTTTCAATTTTAAAGATATAATCATCTCATTCACTACTCAATTCCATATAATTCTAGAACACATTGAAGGTATCTTTGTAAAGGGAGATGCCAACCCTCAAACCAACTACATACAACTCTGGTACATAATAATTTGGAAGTGGACTCCCCAACACTTGTATAGATAATCTGATTCTTTGTTTATGGACCCAAGAGATAATGAAAACGTTGATAGTGAAGATGTCAATTGTGACAAGGAGAGTTTAGGCCATCTTGAATGCAACTATGAATCTAAAGGCTTAGACTTGAAAGGGGGAACCTAGTTTACTATTAGTTCTATTACTAAGGGTATTCAATAGGAGACTAAAAGTGGACTAAAATTCTCGAGGATGCCTAAAAAACAATAATGTTGTTGTCAATAAATATAATGCTTAATGTATTGATATTAGGTAGCCCAGAAATGTGGAATGACAAGTTATGCTTATTTTCCCCTTTCTCAAAGTCCATCGAATCCTTCATTCATGTTGGTTTGCACCTTTGAGTTTCCATGCTTTAATGATTTTTCATTATTAGATGATTTGGTGAAACACTTAAAAAAATTGGGTAATGTGGGGTGGGTTCACCCCACACACCCCATGTTAATGCTTCTTGTATTGATCTAGAATTCCAATAGGAAGCCCATAAATGTGGAAATCTAGGTGATACATATTTTCTCCTTTCTTAGAGTCCATTGAATACTTAGTTCATGTTGGTTTGCACCATTGAGTTTCCATGCCTTGGTGATTTTTCAATGTTGGAGGATTTGGTCCAAGACCTAAAAAAATTGGGTAATTCAGGGTAGGTTCACTCCTCACGCCCCTTTATCAAAATCTTGGTTCCTTGCACCAAAGTATTTGCAGTCCCACATTATTCCCATGATGTAGAATGTGGAGGGAAAGAGGAGGACCTTCCATTCCTTCCACCATCATCCCCGCTCCCTACCTCCACATTCTTGTCTTCCCTAATGATGGATGAAAGGTGAAAATTGATATGTAAACTGTCATGTATATTCCACTAGAATAGATCGTTACAACATGGATTGTAATATTCTGAAATCTTAGATTATGAAAATTACTTTCTTAGATCCTAGACTATTGATTACTAGCTTATTGATTGAAATTATGAAAATAATTGAAATATGAAAATGAAATAAATGAGTAAAATAACACACCATCCACACAAATGAACACAATATATATCTTGGCAAACCCAATATGGGAGAAAACCTAGCTAGAAGGTGAGACCTATGCTCTGCTCTCTTTTCTTCAAATGAAAATATAAAGAGGCACTCACTGTGGAGTTGCCTTTGACACTGTGGCCTATATGGTTGCTATAGAATCTCTCCTCCTCTGTTATGCTCTCTAAATACCACTCCTAGATTCTCTACACAACTATGGAACAAATACAATGCTAAATAATGAACCCTTTCTCTTCCTAGTGGCTTGGTATTTAACATAGCCCAGAAACCAACTAGGGTTAGGGTTTTGACCTCCTCAACCCTTCAATTAGTGATAAGGTTTTGGACTTTCTAGAATCTTCATGAAGGTCCACACGTGGCTAGACCCACATGTGTGAGTAGTGGGGGTTGATGTGGCATCCACTCATACTATGGTGGTCGACTAGGTAAGTCAACTTGTGGGACGCATAATTTTCACATATGATCTCTGATTGAGGCGATTCTTGCACCGTTGGAAAGGCCTCAATGCATAGAATATGTTTTCTTGGTATTTAAACGTTTTGGACAAAACAAGTCATTTGATACCTCAAAATGGCCTCAAAATATTTCAGACGGTTTATGACCCCAATTTTTCAAATTAGGACCTGTCGCTAAAACAACCTTGCAAGCTAACTCATCTAATGTTTTCCACCTAGAAAGTACAGAGATAGATGACAAATTGTATGATGATCCAATTTTGATCACAAATGATGCTCAAATATTCATCCTCTACCTTTTCTCCCATATCCAACCTTCACCCTAGTTGCCTTGACAACAATATGTGGGATATAGAGGTTGGAGCAAACCCACTATCATTCTCAATATATGACCCTCTCACCCTTCTCCTTTGTAGACATAAAAAGATTGAGGCCTACTAATGGTTGATTTGATAGTTTGAAAGGTCGATTTGATATATTGAAAGGCCACTTATGTGGTGACACATGACTTGGGCCCCTCAATTATTAAAAATAAAAATAAATGGGTTGGCCAAGTCACGGTGACAACTGAGTTACCACCTTAGATGTAATATGTGTTAGATTCTTGTGCATTGCATGACTTGGGCCAATTTTATAATTTTTTTTAGATCTCCTAGACATGATTCCTTCACACCAAATCAACCACCACCTCAACTAGCATGTGGCAATGTTTTTGGGGCCCACGTGATCTTCTAAACAAGGATCCAATGGTTCATGGCTATCATCCATCCTTTGTACACATACACTGAACGATTCAACGATACTAGAGAGGATAATGCGAACCTATGACCATGCCCTCACTCCATGACCCCCTCACCTTGCTCTATTGCAGACGTAAAAATATTGAGGCCTACTAATTGTTGATTTGATAGATTGAAAGGTTGATTTGATATATTGAAAGGCCACTTATGTGGTGACATGTGTCTTGGGCCCCACAATTATTAAACATAAAAAGAATTGGGTTGGAAAAGACACGGTGACAACTGAGCTACTACCTCTGATGTGATATGTGTTATATTCTTGTGCATTGCATGACTTGTGGGCCAATTTTATAATTTTTTTACATCTTCTAGATATGATGCCTTCACACCAAATCAACCACCACCTCAACTAGGATGTAGCAATGTTTGTGGAGACCACATGATCTTATGAACAAGGATCCAAGGGTTCATGGCTATCATCCATCCTTTGTAAACATCCACTGAACAGTTCAACAAGACTAGAGAGGAGAATGAGAACCTATGACCATGCCCTCACTCCATGACCCCCTCACCTTGCTCCATTGTAGACGTAAAAATATTGAGGCCTACTAATGGTCAATTTGATAGATTGAAAGGTTGATTTGATATATTTAAAGGCCACTTATGTGGTGACATGTGTCTTGGTCCCCACAATTATTAAACATAGAAAGAATTGGGTTGGCCAAGTCATGGTGATAGATGAGCTACCACCTCATATGTGATATGTGTTATATTCTTGTGCATTACATGACTTGAGCCAATTTTATAAAAAAAAATGATCTCCTAGACATGATGCCTTCACACCAAATCAACCACCACCTCAACTAGCATGTGGCAATGATTGTGGGGCCCACATGATCTTTTGAACAAGGATCCAAGGGTTCATGGCTATCATCCATCCTTTCTACACATCCACTGAACAATTCAACAAGACTAGAGAGGAGAATAAGAACCTATGACCATGCTCTGTGAAGTTGATTAAGAATTGCTTGAGGTCAGAGCTAAGGGAGAATCTATTGTGGGGCCACAACGTGAGTTCATAAAAGTTGGATTTGTTATCACACAAATTGTAGGTTGGGAAAAGCCCAACCCAATCCATAAGAAGGAGAGAACTATGGGAGAGTCTACCCACTATCACCTTAGATAAACCCTCCCCTCGCTTAAGTGAAGGAGAACTCCTACACAAGGGGGGAATCCAGGGTGACCCTAGGGGGAAATGAGATGGAAAGTGGAATAATGGAAGATGATTCCCCTATAGGTCAAGCTATGAAGTGGATGATGACTTGGAAACAAGTATTGGTGATGGTCAATACTTTCCAAATGCTTGAGTACTTGCAGAAGATAGTTGTACCTGCCCGAGACAAGAGAAAAGACAAGTATACAAGCCCAATATTCCAATGGACAAGCAAGTGAAGCTTGCTGCCCCAAATTACAAAAGTAAACACACACACACACACACACACACACACACACACACGCACACACACACACACACACACACACACACACACACACACACATGCTAATAATATAACACACACATCACATCTGACGCTACATCACATGCATTCTACACACACACACACACACACACACACACACACACACATATATATATATATATATATCAACAAAGAAATTAATTAATTACTCCAAAAACAACCATCAAAATTATCAAATAATTATTGGACAATGAAGCATTAAACCAATAGATAACTTTCCAATGTTCAAGCACAAATTGTAATGGTGAAAGAGGGTTGTTAGATAGTGTTTTCAGAGAATAATTGTAACAACCAAGTGGCTGTAGAAAATATTTGCTACAACAGAAAATTTCAACCACAAAAATTGGCAAGTAATCCGACAAAAGTTAACCAATAAGCAATAGAATGATAGTAGTGGCTTACAAGCAAATTTCCACAGTTGAAATGTAAGTTAAAGTAAGAAATAAAGTATGTTTTGTTGCATCCCTAATGGTTGTAGCTTTTGATTGATTACAACTCAAGAACTACTAAACCAATAAAGACGCCCTAGTGGCTTTAGCAAGCTTAAGACACCAATAAAAGATTCCAACTTGAACACGATCAAAATATCTCAAAATCATGTTTACCAATGCAAGTAATTTATATATCCAATGCAATAATTGATTAGTTCCTTGTAAAATGGGTTATGGAGCCTTCTTGAATTGGGTTAGGTCTACTACCTCTCAAGGGGTGTAATCCCTTTTACTCCCTTGAGCAAGTAACCCTAACAAGGTATATCTAGGAGGTTGTAAACCCTTTTACTCCTCCTAGCAACCTTTGCAATAGTTTTTTCAACAAACATCAATGATAAAATTTGGTGGAGGGTATATGCCCTTATATTCCCCCAAGGATCTAGCCAATAATAACCATGAAACAAGAAAGGATAACTAACATAAATGCATATTTTCCTTACCAGTTCCAAGAGCATGCAAGACAAAACCCTAGTTACCAAGTAACTTTCATCACCATAGCAAGAGAAAAATCCTCCCAAAGGTAGCACACCACTTTACTCCACAAGATAAATGATAAACCATATCATGAGAGAGAGAGAGAGAGAGAGAGAGAGAGAGAGAGAGAGAGAGAGATTGCCCAAGTGGGGTGGAAATTTCAGCCAAGTAACTCTTCTCCAAGTGAGAGAGTTATGTTAAAATGAAATGAAAATGATCCTTATTTATACAAAGATCCTAAAAAGTGTTTTCCACATAAATTTAGGGTAAACCAGAAAGTAAGGAGGCCAACCCCCTTTACTTTGCCCTTTTACAAAATAATTTTAATTTGCACATGAAGAAAACCCTAAAAGTGTGATGTCAACCCCTTCTAGGGTGACGTCTTGGTCACTTTGGCAAATCGTTGAGCTTGATGATGAAATCGTTGGGCCTCCAAAGGCCTTCCCTTCATGCATTGGGGTCTTATCTCTAAGGTACAAGGGGTCTCCCTTATCAAAGTGCCAAGTGTCCATCAAACACCACCATCACGACCAAAACCTTAGCCCTAGGGTGACACCAAGCCCTCAAAAATGACATTTTAGCCTCCAAGAGCAAATCGTTGGGATTGCAAGGGCTAGGTGAGGTCCTCCAAGGTCTCTTCCTTTTCCTCCAAAAGCATCGTTCATCTCCTGTACCACCCCAAGGTTTGGGCCATGACATCCAATTGGTGGGCTTCCTGCCCCAATGAAGGCCCAAGCTGGGCTTGTTCCTCCAAAATGTTCATCAACAAGGTCCTACAAAGATAGAAAAGTACGGCCTCCAATGATCTCAAGTCAAAGAATCATGTCAAATACCATCACATTTAATATAAGAGCCATCTAAGCATGTACATAAAAAACTACCTCATCAAATTAAACAAGTGCTCAAAGACCCTATGCAATTTGCCAAGTTTAGGTATGGGAGGGTTGACAAGGTGACCTATTGGGTGAACCGAACCTTAAGTCAAGGAGTTTTTCCTAGGTGCAAACCTCTTGAAGTCATGCGAAGAAGATGAAGTGGACGGGGATAATAATTTTGGGCATGGGGTTCATGACATACAAGGCTTCATATTGTCTCATTTATGGGTGCCTTTGCAGAGGGTGTGATGCACCTTCATTTTCAATGCATCCTTTTTCCAAGCCCATTTATTGACATTTGTTATTTAAGATGTTTCCAGGTTGAAGCCAAGGTGGGACTTCTACCTAAGCATGAAAAACATTGCCCACCTTGACTCTACTCTGGTCACACTATGCTTCCCCAAGTTGAAGACAATGTGTGGGACTTCTACCTAAGCATGAAAAACATTGCCCACACACACTCTACCTTGGTTGGCATTTTTATATTGTTATTTTTCACAGGTCCCATCGGTTTCTTATGAGAGACATTTAATTGTCCTACGGATCCCTGGGAGAGCATATAGAAGGTTTACAATTGGATTTTATCTTTTGCCAGCTATAAACCTCTAGGCCTTCAGCCCCTTCTTCGCATGAAATGAGATACAATCCCTTCTTAGGTCAATACACCCGAAAACTCCCAAAATATAAGGAGACGAAAAGGGGTGAAGTGTGAAGAATGGTAAGTATGATCGGGAATGGAACGATGACTCATCAAGGAGACCTCCTAATAGAAAACCCATCCCTAAGGGTGACCACTTACTAGGGTGCAATGTCAACCACCAAGGTGAAACATGGCAAAGAGGATAATTTCCAAGCAAACGTTCTATAATCAAAAGCAACTTTAAATGCAACATACTCAAATGCCTCAAATATTAAAGTGACACTTACCACAATATCTGGCTTCACCTCATGGAGTAAGACCCATCGTCTTTCTAAAGCAAGCTGATGTGGTTGATGCCATCATCATGAATCCATGATGCGTGGTGGTGAAGTGGGTCCCTGTCTATGCATGTGGACGCTGTCAGTCATCTGTTTCTCGGTACTCCATGTTTGCAACCTAAGGGCCTCGAGACATCATCTCCTTGATTATCCCTAAGAATTGGGGATAACAAGGTTAATCAACTCGTGGCTATAGTTGGAGAACCATGATTGGCATTAGCAATTCGCTCGACCAGTTAAGACACCTCCAAGAATATCTCTATTATCTAAATCAAGTATATATTATATATCATCTATGAAGAGAGTGTTCTTCAAAAATCTCAAGCTCCATAAATTTGTAATTCTAAAAGTCTTGTTTTCCCTCCCTTTCATATCATTCGACTTTAGTTCAATACTCTATTGCTTTAATTGATTTTTCAATAAGCATCTCAATGCCTTAGCTAAGTCTTTTCTCCTTTTCTTTATTCATATCTTTCATTTTATATTATGTCTGTTAAAGTTTCATATCCATAATAAAAAACATATACATCTCTACTTCAAATAATTTGTTTAATATCGCTGAGACTCTTCTTATATTACATAAAACAAACATATTTGCCAAACTTTTTAAATAATTATATTTTGGGATCATATTAATATTCTTTAAACATTTCATAAAATTGTGACAAGATACATAACTTATAGGATTTTTATCTTAAACTTATTTTCATATATATATAAATATATACTCATTTAATATAATATGAAATACAAAGTTTTCCCTTTTAAAATTGTGACAAGATACATGACTTATACTATTTTTATCTTAAACTTATTTTCGAACAAAGTTTTTTGGCATATTATCTATATATATACTCATTTAATATGAAATGACAAAGTTTTCCATTTTTTTAAGTGATCAAAGCCTAAGTTTATAGTGTTTGCGTTGCTTTGTTGATGAATGATAAAAAGTTTTCCATTTTTTTAAGTGATCAAAGCTTAAGTTTATAGTGTTTGCTTTGTTGATGAATGATGCTTGTGTTAGGAATTTGGATGAAAATTTATTCATTTATTTATTTTGAATGTACCAATATTTATTAATGTTGTATTAATGTTGATAAGATACATTTTTTATTTAAATATTTTTAAAAGATTTGGAGAAAATTTATCTTTTTAAAATGAAGGAGATTATTTTTTATTTTATAATAAAAAATATTTTTTTTTCCAATTAAAATATAATATTAATAAATTAAGAATTAATATTTTAAATCATAAAAATATAAAAAGTTAATTGGAGATTATCTTTTATTTCATAATAAAAAATAATTTTTTTATAATTATTATTTTTTTTCAATTAAAAAATAATTAAAGAATAATATCAATAAATTAAGAATAATATTTTAAACTATAAAAAAATTGATTGAAAAAAATACAGTAATCTTTATTATAAAGCTAAAAAACTATATTAATTATAAATAATATTGAAGAAGATATCTCTAAGTATTCTAAGTATTAGCATTATGAAAACTATAACAATGAAGATTAAAGATGATATTAAAAAAATATATTTTTTCATAATGAAAATAAAAAATATGAAAAACATACAACTAATAATTATACAATTTTGTACTCATATACTCAAAAGTCAAGCCATAGAAAATTGCTAAAACATATACATGAGAATATTATTAGATAATGAAGAAATATAATTAGAAAAGTTTTTTAGTTTGTTAAATATCTTTGATTTATGAGGTTGGTTTGTGAATTAGCATAGCCATTCAAAACCGTGGCTGATGAACGTCGAAAGAATATCAGTTAGAAAATGAAACTCACAGTTAGAAAATAAATCCAAAGTTTAATAATTTAAACGTGACAATCATATAGTGTTATAGCAATTTCTTAATATGATTAGGTAAATGTTAAAAGGATAATAGGTTAATGGATGCATTCAAAAATACAAGGAAGTTATGAAGAGAAAATCACATTCATTGATTTAGGAGGACGACTAAGAATATGCCAACATCTTCAATTGTTAGCCATCAAATTAGAATTTTAAATTAAAAGATGATTAATTGTACTCATTATCAATAAGTATACGCCTTTAGACGTAAATATTATCTAAATTATCAAAATTATCTGAAGATACATCCTATGCGATCATGACTAACCCTTAACATGAGATGTCCCCATAAATTTCCAACAAATAACTTCACTTAAGTCTCTACACCAATGAGAAAGAAAAATCACTTAAGTTGGCACAATCAATCAAACAATGTTATCACAAATAATTCTTACAATTATGTAATTTCATATTTTATTATTTTGCAAAATGACAAAATCTAAACTTTATTGTATATAAACCTCTCCCTATATAAGTATATCAATGCATCATAATCACGACCGAAGAGGCTTCAAGAAAGCGGAAGGAGATCTAGACCAGTCGGTCCGTTTCCAAGTTCAGGTCTTCTGGCATTGGCATCGGCCTCGTTTTGTCTCGGATCGGCCAGGTGTGGGTTATTTTATCTTCGTGTTTTTTCGATTTGACATTCTTTGCCACTTTCCTGTTATATTAGGCGGAATCCAAGCAGTTTCAGTTTTTCTTGTGGGACCTGTGTTTTTCTTTCTTTTCTTGAAAACTACTTCGGTGTATTCAGTGTTTGTTTTGGAGCCAGGTAATTATCCTTTCAGATATTTTGATAAAAAATTCTATTTATTTACTCGGACTCGGTTCTAGTGACAATGTTCGTTAAATCTTTCACAGTATAAAGTTCAGTATTTTCAGTCATTAGTTGTTCTGTATCCGTTTCTTGTCTCTGTTAGAAATCTGGCGTTTTTTCATTCTTTCAATATCTAATATCTGCACGGTTTCGTCAGTGTTTGTACTTACATTTTAAGTTTCATTATAAGTTTCAGTTGGACTTTTAGGGTTTGGTTGTCTGTTCTGTAAGGCCTTACTTTTCATTGAGGTTTACTATATTATTCAGATTTCTTGGAGGACAATATTTTGTTTTACGCGGTTTGAATTTCCTGTGTTCCTATTTTATGGTTCGCGCTTTGGCTTTTTGACAATATTAATTGTAAGGTTGGGGTTTATTATATTCTCACGCTTTTGCGTGTGGCTTGGTTTTTGATATGTGTACTTTTCAAAAGTTTTAGTTCTTTGAAGAATTTTGGCTTAGAAAGATTTCTGGAATCTGCCATCTCTATGCTCAAAATGCTTTCTTTACAGGACTAAGGGCTCTTTTGAACTAATTAAAATAGTAATGTTCGTTTCATCATAGGGATCATGTATTTCAAAACATAACGTTGGTCCTGTACATCCACTAAGCCCCATCGTGATTTTGGTGTGGTTTGCCTCTCACAATTCTAATTTGTTTATTGACAATAGGTTTTAGGTTTTGAAGATCTATTGAGGGGTGGTATTTGCAGTTTTTGGTCTAGCCAGGGAGCAAACGGTATTGAATCGGTGTGGGTGTTTAGAGGGAAAAAAAGTTATGGCAGATCTTGAGCATTTGCTGCTAGAAGCAGCTGGCCGAACATCTACCAATGATGGAAAACAAAACAACCGAAATCCTGCGAAAAGGAGACTGGAAGATTCTGATTCAGATGATGGTAGTGATTCGAAATACATTGATGACGATGATTCAGATGATGCTGAGACAGAAAATAGAAAGCCTTCTGGGTCTAGAATGCCCCTGAAAAAGAGATTTGATTCTGGTGACAAGGATGATGATGATAGGGGTCGTCGTGATGATTCGGATAGCGAATTATCCATAGGAAGTGATTTATACAAAGATGATGAAGATAGGGAACAGCTTGGGAAGATGTCTGAACTAGACCGGGAGTTGATTTTGGCAGAACGAGCAGAAGCAAGGGATAATTATTTAATGCGTAAAAGAGCTCGCCAAAACGAGATTAGAAATCAGCAACGGAAAGAAACAGGGCCTCCATCTTCACGGATGCGCTCTTCTGTGAAATCGACAAGGTCTGTGAAAGAAAATGCTTTGAGTGAATTGGTAGCAAGGCGGCAGAAAGCACAAGATTCTGACATGCAGAGGAAGCGGAGAGATAGTACTGGTTCATCTAGGGGTCGGGATTCCTCACCTGGTAGAAAGAAATCTCATGCGAGTCCGAGCCTTAGTTTGTCATCGTCTAGTGAAGAAGAAGGAAGTGGAAGCAGTGGAGAAGAATCAGACAGTGACGGTGATGGTCCAGGCTCTGCTGACACTCCCAGCTTTGAAGATATCAGAAGCATAACAATAAGGAGATCAAAGCTTGCGAAGTGGTTTATGGAACCATTCTTCGAAAAAATCATAGTGGGCTGCTTTGTAAGAATTGGGATAGGAATGTCTAGGTCAGGACAGAGTACTTACCGTCTTTGCATGGTAAAAAATGTTGATGCAACAGACCCTGATAAGCAATACAAGTTTGAGAATCGCACCACATACAAGTATTTGAATTGTTTCTGGGGCAGTGAGAGCAGTGCAGCAAGATGGCAGATGGCCAGAGTGTCTGATTCACCTCCACTTGAGAAAGAGTTTACAGATTGGGAACGTGAAGTAGAACGCAGTGGTGGCCGGATGATTAGTCGAGCAGAAGTCGAGGAAAAAAGAATTGCACTAAAGGAGATAAATAAATTTGTGTATTCTGCAGAAACTGTAAAACAGATGTTGCAGGAAAAGAAGTTGGCTTCCTCAAGGCCATCGAATGTGGCTGCTGAAAAGAACAGGCTTAGAAGAGAGATGGAGCTTGCAGAGAGCAGGCATGAGTATTCAGAAGTTGAGAGAATCAAAGCGAGATTGAAGGAATTAGAAGTCCTTTCTCTTCAGATCAAAAGCAAGAATGCAAAAGCCTTGATGCTAGCAGAAATGAATAAGAAAAACAAGGCTGAAAATTTCAAGAATGCTTCTGCGATCAAGCCTGTAAACCTTAATCTTAAAGCAGGTGAAGCAGGGTATGATCCTTTCACTCGGCGTTGGACTCAATCTCAAAATTATTACACTACAAAGGCAAAAGTTGCTGAAAACAACACGGGTGCTAACAAAGAGGCAGAGGCAACCGAGGCAGACGGAGCCATAGTATCGGAAACTGCTGACGATGATGGAAAGCTTGTGGATACTGAGGCTCCTGTATCTGAAGATGCAAAGGTGTTTATTTTGCATGATTTTGAACTTCCAATTTCACTTGCTGGACTGCAGAAGTATGGGGGTGCTCAAGGGGCCCCTTTAGCTTTTATGGCTAGAAAGCAGAGGATTGAGGCAACTTGTGGAGTGCAAGTTCCTAGCAATGATGGAAGGAGGCATAGCCTGACCTTAACTGTGAATGATTACAAGCGTAGAAGAGGCCTGTTGTGAAAATAAATAATGATATTTTGTTTGCTTGTTGGTTTCTCCATTTAATTTTGATATGAAAGATTTGGAAATTGACTTCTGGGATTGCCAGAAGCATATCCAGAAAGCCTTAAAGTGAAAATTTCTGTAAATTGTTTCCAATTCTACATATAGTGTGCCATTATAAGCACTTTAAAACACTACTGCAATAACCTCATCAACCGATGATTGTCTTTTAACAGTAGCAACATCATGGATTGTTGGGCAGGCATGAAAACAGCAGTGTGTTGAAAATATAGGCTGTATTGTGAGACGTCTAAAGTTCAAGGATTTTTGGTTTGTCACGACTCAACCATTCTGCTAAAAAATGGTATATAATGTTCCAAAATGATTTCGTTCCTCCAATTAACTCTTTTTCCACTGCAACTTATATAGCAGTTGATGAAACATGGCATCATTTTATGTTGTTTGAGATTGATGTTGAGTGCTGCCTTTTTTAAAGTTGTTGTTGAAATATGGAGTCTATTTCAGATTCATGTAATAGATGCTACGTTTTATTAATTTCTGTTGTTGTAGGATAGTTTACCAAAATTCTTTTGGAGTTGTGGTTGATGTTTTGTTGTGCTTTGTTGTTTTTTCTCGCTTTCAATTGATTGCATTTCTTTTAATATAAGCAACTATCTTTTACATAGTAACTAAGTTTGGCTGAATCAGAGAAAAACAGTTGAAAATTTGGGAAAAAATTGGCACAGCCAAATAATTCGGTTTAGTTGGGATTTGTACGGTCAATGAATTGTTGTCCAATACTGCTGGACCAAACCAAATTCAATTTTCACTCAAAAAAGTCATCTTCCTCAGAAACCCTAAAAATTCGTAAGGAAATACATTTCAACTTTCAAGCCACCAAAGGAAATGCGATTTGCTCATTTCTCCTCCCTGTCCTGCCAATGCCTGTCACACTTCCTCATTTTGGAGTTAGCCATGGGAGATTTCTGCCGCCACAAGGAGATTCAGGAGACTGTGCTGCTGCCCATGCCTTGAGACTCTGCTGCCTGCACCTTAAAGGCCAGCTTAGACCTTCATAAACAAAGTTAACACTCAAATGAATCATATCAACAGAACCAACAAATTAAATAAGTATCTTCTACCAGGTATTTGGTCATATTCTCTGTTTGCAATTGTGCAATTCTACTCATTTTTTTTTAATTTGAAAGGGTGTACCTAATGTCTGCATACCTTTCTTCCTTCCAGAACATCTAGAACAGGTTACATGACCTGCATTATCAAAAGTAAAACCACAACACACATACACACTCCTACCAAGCATAAGGAAATAGCGTGGCTATTAATTTTTGGCAACCCTGTATTAATCTCACCAATAAATCTAATGTTCTTCAGGGAAGACCTGCTACTCTAGTTTTTGCTGGTTCTCCTACAGTTCATAGAGTGTGATAAGCAATTACATTTCTTAAAGGGATTGTATCAGAAGGCTCAACAGACCTTTGAGCATTATCGTAGGTTCAAGTATCGACGATATGAGTATGACCCTATCCAAGCATTATACATTTTTATAAAATTAATCTTGACTATCTATATCCTACCCTTTTTTTAATTTTAAAAAATTTGAAGAAATTGCATGTTTTTGCATTAATAATATGCATACTCCTAAATTTTTCTGAACTGGACTTTTCTCATCCACTTGTTTTCTGTATTGTACTGTATCCATACTCGAATTCGGATTCTAACTTGGTAACTCAAATTTGGATTCCAACTTGATGACTATGATCTTTTAGTATGATTTTATGAACATGTTGCATTGTAAGTGTTCTTTGTCTTGTTAAAGTGGACAAGAGAATACAATGCTGGCTTTGACAGTTTGAAGTTGTTGAAGATGCAAAAATTCTGTTGCCTCGCGTGAGCGAACTTGACCTGCCATAGAAGTGTTGCTGAACACAGTGAGAAGCTTCATGTTTCTGTAGAGAGCATACCAAAACTCTTGTGTAATTCCTGCATTTTTTTGATTGATGCCTCACTGAGGAATCATTGAGAGTTATCATGGTTTTATGGTCAAACTATAACCTATTCAAATACTCGCCTCTCTTGACTATTCTGGTAAGACACAAACTCTGTCAAAACTCTCAAGCCAATAGGGTTTCAAGAGGGTGAGCAAAGTGTGACGTCGACATTGCAATGGGTTTTCATGCATCCTTTTTCTTTTCAATTCTTTTTCTAAATGAATATATATTATATACGCTTGAAGAACTAGCTTTGAAGTCTCTATTCTCCAGCGAATACTTTGTTGAAATTTTGCTTGCATACCAGAATCTTATCTTGGCTGAGGACCATTACGCAAATGTCTGCCAAGAAGAGCACCCATTCCGACACACCTTCTAAGAGGCACGTAGTCCATGAAGCAGAGGAAGAAGCCTCACAAGGGTACGAGGTCCTTTACCCTAACATGGCTGGGCAAGTAGCCCAAGAGTTGTGGGGATGTCTCAGCAGGCATGAATTCCAAGAAAAATGATGTTAAGACATGTTTGACAGCCAACGAATGCATAAAAACTGCAAAATATGTTCCTGGCCTTTCAGAAAATGTGGGGGCAGGTCCAACAGAATGTGAGGCCAACACCGTCACCGATATTCAAACTGGATATGAAGCATTCAGTCCTACGGTATAATGGGAAAATAACATCACTGATATTCAAACTATATATGAATCTTTCAGTCCAATGGTTTACCAGGACAATAAATGCAAAAGTGTTGGATGCTTCACTGCACAAAGCTTAGAAGCCTTCTTTCAAATGCAACAACTGGATGATGCCAAGAAGTTGATACTAATAGAAACCGAAATGGAAGGCCAACCCTTATACATGGTGGTGGGCTCATGTACGACACTGAGCCAACTCAAATTCACCTCCTATACAAACTTTTATATGCTTCAAGCAAGCAATGAAAGAAAAGCAATACCTGAAGGAGTACATGGAGGAAATCATGAAGCAATGGATGCTCTGAAGGCAAGTACCTGTCAAGGCATCAAACAATATATTCACAGCTTCAAGTCCATGGCAATCAAGTTGGAAGTTCCTCGACTCATTTCTCAGAGGACTCTTCACCAATATCCAAAGAGAAATGGACCTGCTTAGTATAAACGCCTTAGAGAATGCTTTACAAGTAGCACTTAAGTTTGAGGCTAAGCTTCAGAAGAAAATGTCCAAGCCCCCACCAACTAAACCAATAAGGTTCTCCAAGCCTCATCTTTTGAAATTGTCTCTATTAATACCTCAGAACAGTCCCTAAATCAGGCAAATGGCAAAAAGAAGAAAAAGTATTGTTGTTATCATAAACATACATGCATGATTATTATGGGGTCTTGCTAAAAAATCTTGTCAGCATAAAACCTTGCTTGCAGACAAAAAAGAACAGGCACCTGAAAACTTCAAAGCATCATTAAGCCAAAAAAATCCCCAAAACATTCTGCAGTAACCCAAATAAACCCAATACATAGCTTGTGCAATGGTGGCAGACCACTAACCAAACAATCGGGAAGCCCTCTTCACATAAATGTTGAGTCAAGAACAAAATAATGCATGCATAGTAGATAATGTGAGTCAAAAGAACCTTCTCTTGCAAGAATTGGTCACGGCCCTTGACTTGCCTACAAATTCAACACTCTCATCCATATAAACATGGGCGTGTCAAAAGAGCTGAGCCAGTTCCTGTCATCTGGTTATGCATAGTCACATTTGCTATAGAACCATTTATTTATACTCTCAGTATGATTGAATAAAAAAGTATGATGCCTTCAAGGATGTTACTGCTTGCATAAAGAAAGCAAACCTTATCAACTTAAGACCCCCTCCAACAATTCTATTGCAGAAGCAAGACAACTGTCAAGTTGGCAGATAATACAAAGCAGTTCCTACTCTGCATTGTTCTCCTAGCCGAAAAATGGAATAACAACAAGCTTCCTGCAATAAAGCAGAAAACACTGGATGCATTGCCAATGTCTTTGAAGAGTTTACAGGCCGATTTCCATCGAGTATATTCAGCATTTCATTGAATTTATTCCCTGTTTGCCTTTGCCAAATCAACCTCCATACTGGTTGACCTTACCAAAAGATGCAAAAACGGAAAGGTCTGAATGAAGAGTTGAAAATTCAACCTGGCAGTTCACCATTCGGGCCTCCAACACTTTTGGTGCCCCAAAAAAGGGTGAATGGAGGCTATCTATTGATTACCAAACCCTCAACAATATTACAGTACAATTTTGTTACCCCTTTTCTCACATTGAGGATCTTCTTGATGAACTCAAGGGTGCTCGTGACTTCACAAAGATTGATTTGGTCTCTGGTTACGATCAAATCTGGATGGAACCAGCAGACGTTTGGAAAACAACATTCAAAGCAAAATACATGCTGTACAGGTTGTTGGTCGTGCCGTTTTCTTTGACGAATGCACCTGCAACATTCATGAGAATGCTTAACGACATCTTGTAGTTGTTATATGGACGATATTGGTCTACCATCTAATCAAGTACAAGTGATTTTAGAGCTTCTTTGATAAAATCAACTTCGAGCCAAGATGAACAAGTGTTTCTTTGGGCAAGAGTCCCGATCTTGTTTGGGCTTCACTGCTGACTCACAAGAATTACATATAGATCCTCAGAAAATGCAGAGATGTTGAATTGCCCTAAGCTGAAGATAATTACCAAACTGAAGATTTTCCTTGGTGGTATGAATTTATGTTGTATACTTATCCATCATTTTCACGTATAGTTGTCTTAACCAGTTGTCTACAATGAAAATAACTTTGGAGTGGACAGATGCAGCATAAACGACATTCACTAAATCAAAGACGAGTATGTTCTGCATTGGTACTTGCATCACTGGATTTTCAACAACCTTTTGAAATTGGCGCTGTGCTTTCTGTTAGCACCAGAACTCACCTCTCGATTGCGGCATAGGTAAGCCCAATACCCATCAGTTTATATGTCACGGTTAGCGGATTTAAAGAGCTCAAATGGGGCAGACTCGAGAGAATATTGTTTTAACTCAGAAAGCTGGGGCAGTATGCACAAACAAATGAGGTCTTGATTAAATTCAGTTCGTAAGTTGTAGTAAGGGTGACTAGGAGGAAGAAATTGAGAAGAAGATGTAAAGGTCTGCTCTGGACATCAGGTCTTCCAGCAGCCTAAGGAGGAAAAACTTTGAAAAACAAGATCCACTTGAATTCAAAGTTTTAGGAAATTGAAAACGCTATAACTGCACTGCAATCAAACATTCATTACAACACAGTCACCACAATCCATGTGAATCCTTCGATCATGAACATTCAGTATAAGACACAAGTAAGATGGAAATAGAAACCGACTTTCATTAAACAAGAAATCTCATATCAAGTTACATAACCAAAAAACTGGAGCTTCATTAAAACATTACAATACAGGAGCTTAGCTTTACCATCGACCTTAACAAAATATCAAAACTGAGTATTTATGCTCGGAACAACTTGCCATCACCAGGAGTGTGACCTGACTACTGCAATCAAAGCTTCGCCTTTGCGTCTCTTCTGCTAGTCTACACCTGCATTCTTTTGTCAGACGCGATCTCAGACTAGTATGGGATTTGCAGGAGAATTCGTTGACAGGGGAACTTTGGGTTGACAGATTGCCTCCGCGGCCATCTTTTCTATGTTTTCCATTTATGGGGTGAAACGAGGTTTCAACCAACTTCTCCATTTTCATTAACTACTTTCATCGGGATCAGGATGAAACCTGACACCCATGAATGCTCCAGGAGACGTTCATGACTCCCTCAAGTCAATCTCAGTGCCTGAGACCACGTAGATCTTCCCCCGTGAAAATACGGGAATGGCTCCTCGACTTCAGGAATGACTCCTCTCCATTGCTTCATGTGACCTCGAGTCATGACCTGGGGCTTCTTTTCGTGAAATTTCGGGACTTCACATTTTGGGGATCTTCACTCCACCTGATTCCAAATATCCTGATACTTGAACTTGCGAAAAGGCCCATCCAGATCGACGATCGGACCTACTTCGAATTTAACGACCACGATCGTCTCCCCAAATAACCTTAGTCGCCAACCGCTCAATAGGCGCATGCCCTTCTTTATAGCTCCGCTTTCCATATGACTGTGGGCTGTGTCCACGAGCCCAATTCCCAGGCACTTCACGATTTCGTGTCGTGCTCCATGCTCAAACCTCTGAGTCGCGAAATCGTGATCTCTCGGATCAGGTGCTATGCGTCCATGCTGGATCAGACAACCCAGATGAATATCGACATTTCGAGACTCGGGAAATCTGCGTACTTGTTACTTTGGTTTTCTCAAAATGACTTTCTCTGTGGTTTGGATCTGGTGCCACGCGTCCCTGCTGGATCGGACGACTTCTGCTGATTTCGGGTTTCGGGGATTCAGATCTTTTACAAATAACTTCAACAACGTTTCGAACTCCCGATTCCAGCGCTTATAATTTGCCTTTGATCTCTGAATTTCGAAATGAATTTTCCTCCGCCAAACTGAACTTGCTCGCTCGCTTGATTCAAGTCCATATCCGACTGCTCTAAGTGCTGTGCTTATGCTTATGGTTGCGGCCTCTGTAAACAAATACGTGGATGACTGGTTGAGGGTTAGGGAGAGAAAAATGATCGGCGACAGAAGTGGTGAGGGAAGTGATCAACCTTAGAATAAAACATAAAAGCTTAGGGCCGAGACTTCTTAGGTAAGACAATCAAAGAAAAACAGGTCGCCTAAATGGATGAAGGCGAACAAAAGAGAAACTTCAAGTCGACAGAAAAAACTTAAGCTAGGGCCTGTGCAAAGGAAGGAGACAGGGCAAAATTACAGACTTGGGTACAAACCACAAACCCACAAAACCCTGACAAGTTTATGTGATAACATTTGGCTCCACAGGGGATGGCATGCTCCCTGCGAGCTGCCAAGAAAAGTAGTTCCAGTGCCTTAGTATTGGGTTATGGAGTCTAGCTATTTAAAACAAAATAAACATAAAAATAGGAACGATATTTACAATGGTGGGATGCTAACAACGGTTTTAAACAAATCTTTTTTTTAAGAAAATGCCCATTAACATGGCCACCAAAAACTTCATCACCCTCCAAATTCTACAACCTATAAGTATTATTAGGGAATATCTCAGAGATTCTAAAGGGGCCGATCCACAAGGCATAAAATTTACCATGCTTGCCTTTGTCCTGCTTGGGTGCATCCCATTTTAGCACTAGATCTCTTGGCTAGAAATCCTCCTTTCTTACTTTCTTGTCAAAAGTCTGCTTGATCTTCTCTTGATGTTCACATGTGCTTTGTCCAATATCTGCTCCCTAGCCTGCTGACTTCTACTAGTTGCAGTATCCTCTTGACCATGTCGTTAGGTTCTCCTTGGTAGTCCTGGAAGAATTTTGCCACTTGCAAGGCAAGCTGAGAAGGAAAGATGTGTTGGCATGTCTTACAGACAGTGTATGCTTGTCATTGATGGCAAGTACAACAACAAAGATGGCAACAAACGTGCAAAGGATTGTAGGCAGGTCATTGATGACAGGATCATAGTAAGCATCGATGAAAAACAAGAACAAAGTAAGCTCAGGAGTAATTAGCGCAGAGTCGATCGCAGTGCCTAAGCTCGGGAGGAGAAGCGTCAGTGATCGTTGGATCCCATTTAAATTCCCGAAATGAGGACCGTCAGATCAGATTGTAGACAAGAAGAATGCACAGAAGAGGATGACAGATCTCAGGCGTCAGATCTGAGCATAAGTTCCGACCATCGTTGGATCAGGAAGAACCTGCACGTTCTTTAAAGTACAAGATCGAAGCAGTGGTCCAACTCCATTTCAGAGTTTTGACTATCGGGATTTCGGATATCGGGAGATGGAAATGTCAAGGTTCTTTACAACATGAGTCCCAAAATCGCGAAATGCGAAATCCCGAAATAGGCACATCAGCAAACCACGTCAGCTAAGAACACGTGGCACAACCAGGCAATGACAAGTGTCAAGTTGATTCGACATTTCAGGCACATGTAAGTCACGAATCAGAGTGACACGTGGCAGTTATTCGACACGTGTCAATCCACGCGTGACGTCAGCAGGTTTACATCACTTCAGGGTTTCGCGAATTGCAACTTGGAGAGTCAAGAAACAATACCACAGGAATGCCGAAATCGCGATATGCGAAATCACGACAAGATCTTGACCGTTGATCCAAGAGGGACGCGTGGCAGAAGATCAGAGCATGTCAAAGACTCCATTTCGGGGTTTCGCGAGTCGCAACTTGGAGAGTCAAGAAACAATACCACAGGAATGTCGAAATCACGATATGCGAAATCACAACAAGATCTTGACCGTTGATCCAAGAGGGACGTGTGGCAGAAGATTAGAGCATGTCAAAGACTCTATTTCGGGGTTCCGCGAATCACGATTTGGAGAGTCAAGAAACAATACCATAGGAATGCTGAAATCGCGAAATGATCCGAGCCGTCAGATCAAGGTTTGATGTGGACCGTTGATCCAACCCCATTTCGGGGTTTCTGATACCGGAAATTGGAGTGTCAAAACACTTTGCAATAAGAATGCCGAAATCGTGATATGATCGGAGTCGTTGATTCAAGATCCGATCTGGACCGTCGAATCATAGGACAAGTGGCAAGTGATTGAAATTTTATTGACTTGGAGTCAACAGAGCATGGTGTGGAAACTCGCTAGATGCGATATCGCGAAAAGATCAGGACCGTCGGATCACCAAGAACGTGGACCGTTGATCTGAGCTCCATTTCGGAGTTTCGCCTATCGCGACTTGGAGTGACGAGAACCTCCATCTAAGGAACAACGAGATGCGAATTCACGATGAGATATGGACCGTCAATTCATCGAGATCGTGGACCGTCGATCAAGGTCGATGAAGGTCATAAGGTCGCGAAAATACCGAAAAGGTGAAATGGATGTAGCCTGTGGTCACATCGGTGGAAGATGGGGGAAGGAGCTAGTGCGGACAAGCTCCTTTTAGGAGTTTCGGGGATCGCGACTGGGAGTGTCGAGACACTTGGTCACACGAATGCCGAATTGCCGAATGCGGAAATGCCAAAATGAATGCAAGATCCCATGGAGCCAATCCAACGGTGCAGGTGAATTTGAGTATGATCGGAGGGCTAATGTTGCTCTTCACAGTGTAACTGCTAGAAACCATTGATGGTTTCTGCTAGAAGATTCGAAGAGACTTCTGTGTGATCACCAGAGGAGCTGAAGAGTCTCCAAGCTTCTTCCAGTGAATGAAGACTATTCTTAGAGGGGATTGACAGATGGATGAGCGTTGAAGTCTGTAACTGAAACATAAAGGATAAGCTCGACTGTGCCAGAGAAGACAAGGAGTCTCAACTGCCAGAGAGGCTGAGGAATCTCAGCTGAACACCCAGTGATGCTGGACGCATAGTGGGAACCACCAGAGAAGCTGAAGAGTTGCGATGATCAGGCAGATCACTCGAGATGTGGAGGAGATCGACACGGTGGGAGCATGCCGAGGAATTGCGCACATTGCATGCACAAGGTGCACAGAAGCTATAAGTACACAGTACAGAGAAGAGATGGGGTTGCTGTTAGTGTAGCTGTGATTGTCATTGATGAAGGTGATTCATGCGTGAAGAAGGAGGGGAGTGCAACAGCTGAATTGAACAAAAGAGGAACTGTGCAGTGAATGGACATGGCGCACAGAGCATAAAAAGCAAAAGAACAGACAACACAAGTCATGTGTGCAAGAAGGCAGTGAGGCAGACAGAGCAACGAAATGCAGTAGAATAGAGATGAGTTTGGTAAACCATTGTTGAACATTATATCACTGTAATGAGTTTCAGTAGCAAAGATTTATAAAACAGGGTGGTAGGGAGGTGCTAGGGAGGATTGTTGTCCTCAGAGGTTCAAGTGGATGCTTGAACACAGGGAGTTGTAGCTTCCTTCTAGCTGGTGCTAGAGAAATCAGGGAGTTGGTGTTTCCTTCTAGATTGGTGCTAGAGAAACCAGGGAGTTGTAGCTTCCTTATAGTGGGTGCTAGAGAAAACAAAGAGTTGGTGCTCTCAGCAAGTTGCAGCTTGCAAAACAGAAGTTGTAGCCTCACAATGAGTTGGTGCTCATATGTATGATAATGTAAAGAATGTAGATAATACTTATCATATAAAGAAGAAGAGGTTTTTACCCTGAATGGGTTTTCTCGGGAAATATCTGTCTTTGCGTTTCTCATATACGTGACTGATGCTGAATGTGTCATTGTTTATATCCCTGCATTATTGTGATCATCATTGAGTGCCTTGTAAAGTTTTTTAAAGAAGCATAATTGTTTAAGCACGGGAACAACTGATTCACCGCCCCCCCCCTCCACCCTCTCAGTTGTCCAACAAGATGGCCTCAACTCCATACACAAGATGGAAAAGAGAGATCCCAAGAGATCTTTTTGTTGTCACTCTGTCAATCCACAGAGAAAACTTGAGCTTTGAATCCCATGCTTTCTTATTGTCATCTAACAATCTTTTGATGATCTTTATAAGGCTCTTGTTAGAAGACTCTGCCAGTCCATTCCTTTGGGGGTAGTAAGGAGTTGAGTGAATCAATGCAATCCCGAACTGCTCACAGAATTGAATCAATGGTTCGACCTTAAAGGATGCAACATTATCAGTGAAAATTCTTTTCGGACAACCAAACCTTTCTATAATATCTTCAAGGAAACCAATGATTACCTTGTGAGAAGCGCTCCTTGTGGGGATAACTTCTATCCACTTGGTAAAGTAATCTGTGGTAGTCAAGATCCACCTGTGTTGACCACTAGAAGTCAGATGAATTTCCCTAATAAAATCTAGGCCCCATTGCTGAAAAGGTCCTAAAGCCATCACAAGCTTCAAAGGCAAGGACTTGAGCTGCTGTTTTCCTGAGAATTTTTGACACTTGACACAAGCCCTGATTTTAGCACAAACATCAGTGAATAAGCTAGGCCATAAATAGTCGGCTCTGAAAAACTTGTAAGCTGTGGTTTTCTAGAAGTGGTGTCCCCCACACAAGCTATCATGAAAGTCAAACATGATTTTTTGGGCTTCCTGCGGGTTTAAACATCTCAATAGCATCCCTAGAGGATCTTTCCAATATAAAACTTGATCAACGAGGCAACATTTAATTTATTTGAGCTTTAAAGCTCTTACTTTGCGTTTTTCCATGCCATCAGGAGGCTGCAACCTCTGTAGAAAGAAAATGATGTCCCTGTACCAAGCACATTCTGCTAGTGGAGGGCCGCCCTGAGAACTTATATCAACGAACTTAGCTTGCTGATTTTCTGAGCAAGTGTTGATGAAGTTAACCCCCAAAGATTTACAATTAGACTCAACCAATAGCTTGGCTAAACCTTGGCCTTTAACTAGTTTGGTGGGCTTTATTTCTAGATCAAATTCAAGGATTTTTGCAATCCACTTGCTCCTTCTCTCGTCC
This sequence comes from Picea sitchensis, assembly GCA_010110895.2. Taxonomy (NCBI): domain Eukaryota; kingdom Viridiplantae; phylum Streptophyta; class Pinopsida; order Pinales; family Pinaceae; genus Picea; species Picea sitchensis. Next base: position 140,773 of record SNQJ01S0048575.1, read on the forward strand.
ATGTCGGGCTGAATGAGGATCTCCTTCACAGAATCTGCAGGGACATATGCAATGACCTTTGAATGCAAAACATAGACCCTGAAGTATTTGAGATTCTTAACCAGGGCATAGGCCTGTTTTTCCATGATGCGATATTTCAGCTCTGCATCTCTCAATGCTTTGTTGAAAAATGCAATGGGTTGGTCGAACCCTTCGTCATTCTTTTGCAACAAAATGGCTGCCACGGTGTCGAGTGAAGTAGAGGAGAAAATCATAAAATCTTTGGAATAATTAGGACTGACGAGCACAGGTGCTTTGGTCACAACCTTCTTTATTTGATCGAAGGAACTACGAGATTCAACAATCCATTTGATTCTGTTTCCTTTCTTCAACATGACTGTAATGTCCTTCACTAGTTCAACAAAATTAGAAACAAACCTCAGAAAATTAATCTTCCCCAAGAAAGAATGAACTTCTTTCTTGGATCTAGGGAGTGCTAAGGTTTGGATGGCTTCCACCCTGCTGGGATCAATGTTTACTCCCTCAGCTAATACTATGCGCCCCAGTAATTTTCCCTCTTTCATAGCAAACATTGACTTCTTGGGATTTAGGGAGAGACCAAACTTTCTGCATTTTTGGAATGCCTTTCTCAAATGATGACACTGTTCTTTATCACTCCTAGAGAAAATTGTAATGTCATCCAGATAAATGACATCCTTTTCCCCGATAAAAGCGATGTCCATAGCGCGCTGGAAAGTTTCTCTTGCGTTCATCAATCCAAAAGGCATATTGGCATACATGAATATACCCCATGGAGTGGTGAATGTTGTCTTCTCTCTATCCTCAGGTAAGACAAAAACCTAATTGTAGCCAGAAAATCCGTCAATCATGGACATCCTGGATGCACTTGTCACCCTCTGCAATATGTGCTCCATTTTCGACAATGGGTAATTATCTTTCTTGGAGCTTCTGTTTAGGTTCCTGAAATCAACACACAGTCTGATTTCTCCATTCTTCTTTCTCACTGGGACCAAGTTGACCACCCATTCAGAATGCCTCAAAGGAATGATAATCTGGGCATCCAAAAGTTTCTTTACCTCTTTCTCCATGATAGGCAACAACATAAGGTTGATCTGTCTCAATTTCTGCCTAAATGACTTGGCCTCTTCCTTTAGTGGGATCTTATGCTCAATGATGCTTGTGTTGTATGTTCTGAGATCCTCATAAGTCCAGGAAAACACATTAGCAAACTTCTTTAACAACTCAGCATATTCAACCATTTGTTCTCTTGATAGGCCGCTTGACAATTTGACAAACTTTGGGTCCTTCTCTGTACCAATATTACACTTAGAGACATCAACATCAAGAGTTAAGCCTTTAAACTTTACTGCCACATCGTTCCCATCGAACAATCTTTCTAAATGAACTAGTCCCTTTGGAATGTGGTTACTAGGCAACTGAACAATATGGTGATTAACAATTTTATTTAAAAATATATCAGCATGAGGGTTACTTTCAGACTCATGATCTTGATCAATGTGTAATGCAGATAACTCATCAACAAACTCAAGAAATTTTCTGATCTCAAGATCATCCTCAAACACCTTCCAATGCTTGATATTGTCAGGTACAAAGGGCCTATATTTCACCTCAACATCATACCTGAGTTTAGGTGGCAGTGGGACTCTGAAATGGCTTGCTGAGACAGCCAAAGAATCAACGTTGGTATTCTCCTCTCAACAAATGAAATGTTGAAAGCTAGGAATAAATTGTCTATTAGGTCCCACACCTCATTTCTGTAGGCCCTTAACCTTGGGTGCTTAGCTTGATAAATTTTTTTGACCTGATGAACAATTAGTTTTGCATCCCCAAATACCGTTAGCTCTTCAATCCCCATGTCTTTTGTCGCACTTAAACCCAAAACAAGAACCTCGTACTATGCCACATTGTTGGTAGTTTCGAATTCTAGTTTGTAGGACAAAGGTATATCTTCTTGACATGGTGAAATAAGGACCACTCTAGCACCATCACCTTCCTTAGAAGAGGCTCCGTCAAAGAACATCTTCCAAACACAGGTAGTTGGGGAAGGGATTTCACAAAAAATAATGGGTTGCTTTCTGATTCCAAGAGGAGCTTTAGGAGCATCAGTGAGCTGCAATATGCTGGACCCCAAATCAGTGTCAAAAACTTTAATAGGATGGTTGGTGGGGTTTTCTTCGTCACTGATGATGTACACGAGCTGTGCTTCCCTGTAAAGTCTCCTTTGTTCACCCCCGAACACAGGAATGGTGGCGTATGAAAGGTCCATCTGCAAGGTTCACCCCAGTCTCTTTATCCAAGATCTAGACATGAGCATCCCGAACTTAGGGGGAACATCAACCACTGCGATATCTATGACTATGCTTTTCATTGGCAGTTGGAATAGAGACACGACCAGGTTTTTGATAACCCCAAGGCACTTGACCTTCCTGGAGTCGAAATAATATAGGTTGTGGTAGGTTTTGGTAACCTCCAACCTGAGTTCTTCCATGACAATCTTAGGCATAAGCTTGTGAGATGCCCCCGAATCCATCAAGCAGTTATGCAACACCTTATCATGGATGTTCAATGAAGTATAGAAGGGAGGGGAGGAATCATCTCTATCTTCTACCAAAGGTCCTAATATGACAGTTGGTTTTTCATGCAAATTGACTGAGTCTGTGGAATGAGACGTAGGTTAAGACTGCAATAGTTTAAAGAGGCTCTTTTTGAAATCTTTATGCTTGACCGGTTCAGAAAGGGGTACATGGATTCTAATCTTTTGAATTTCATGGTCAAAATTGAAAAAGTGAGGGGGCTTCATAATTTCCTTCACTTTCGGGACGAGACCTTTGACCAGTGGTGGGGGTTTTTATACCTTTTTTTCCTTGCTTCTATCTGCCACATTCTCAACAGGCTTCTTTGCTCTGGTACGCTGATCGGGAACGTCAGGCTTTCCTTCTTTCTTCTTGGACCTGAGGCTATATCTGTTTGGGTTGCTGTTGGTCTTTTCCCCTTTGCTCAACTCATTTAATTGACTATCCATGAGAGACTCTTCATATGCAGCTTGGGTTAAATGAGGGAATGAGGAGGTGCCCCCCAGACAATGAATTTCAGGGTCAAGCTCTTCTTCCTCTCCTTCGTCAGTTACAAGGTTATTTTGGAGAGGAGCTTGGATTTTCTGATCATCTCTTTCTTTGTTTCATTGATCTCTTTGGATGATTTGAGGGGCGTTAGTTGGTCTTTTGAAACTACCCCTATTCTCAGTATTTTGGGAATTCCTATAGCCCTTCTTTCCTTCTAATTCGATCTTTTCCATTCTAGCAGAAAATGATTTTAGTAGCTTAGTCATCTCATCCGT
>SNQJ01S0048575.1:144140-158480 GCA_010110895.2 Picea sitchensis
TATATGTACCAGGCTTGAAGAAGAACCTACTCTCCATTTCAGCTTTAGAAAAGAAAGGCTTCAAAGTTGCCTTTATAGATGGAGAAGTTCTTATGTGGGCTAAAGGAGAAACCTTAAATGAAGCAATCATCATTGGAAGTGAATAAAATGGCTTGTATAAACTAAAGGGTCACTCAAAGGCTGCCATGACCCACGCCATTGAAAACTCATGTGAACTTTGGCATAGAAGGTTAGCTCACATCAACTGCAAGGCACTACCATACATATGCAAAGCAGTCACAGGTTTTCCAGAACTCAAAAGTGACCATAAAGGCGTATGCAATGGATGTGCACAAGGGAAGAACATCAATAACTCATTTTCGAAGAGGGACAACAAGACAAAATGAGTCCTAGAACTCATTCATTCAGATGTGTGTGGCCCAATGCCATCATCCTCCATTAGCGGGTATGTATATTATGTATCATTCATTGATGATTACTCTCGTAAAACCTAGATATATTTCTTGAAATCTAAAGATGAAGTGTTCAAGAAGTTCAAGGAATTCAAAGCCTTGATAGAGAACCTTTCTGAAAGGAAGATTAAGATACTCATGTCAGATAATGGAGGAGAATATACCTTAAAAGAGTTTTTGAACTTTTGGAAAGATGTTGGGATCAAGAGGGAACTCACTACTCCCTATAATCCCCAACAAAACGGTGTAGCTGAACGAAAGAACATAACCATACTAGAAGCTGTGAAGACTATGATCCATGATCAAGATCTTCCTATGTGCTTGTGGGAAGAAGCAACAATGGCAACTGTATATGTGCAGAACCAATTGTCCCATAGTGCACTTGGGCTCAAGACAACAAAAGAGATGTTCACCGGAAATAAGCCAGAGGTAAGCCATCTCAAAATATTTGGCTGTCTAGTGTTTATTCATATACCTAAATAAAAGAGAAACAAGCTGGACCCTTCAGGAAAAAAGAGAATATTTGTGGGATACTGTGAGGTCTCCAAGGCCTTTAGAATCTATATACCAGGTCAACATCACATTGAGATCCGCAGGGATGTGACCTTTGATGAAGATGCAATGCTCAAGAAATCTAAATTATGCCAGCTTGAAGAAGTATATGAAGAGGAACCCGTAATCCCCAGTACTGCAATGAGGGAGGTTCTCAGAGTTGCAAAACCAGTGAGGGAAGTCGTAACTTCCCCTGATGAGGAAGTTCTAGAAGACCATGATATAGTAGAAGTGAAAGAACCTCCTCAGATGACGATCCTCCATAAAAGAAAGCTAGCTTGGGCTAGAGAGATTATTCAAGATGGAGAGAAGTACAGTGTTCCCCAAGGAACTATGAGACAGGTGAAAAGACCAAATCCATTCTCTAGTTATACGGCTTTGATGTGTGATCTCCTAGAAGAGGAGCCTACCTACTTTGAAGAAGCCATTTAGAGGAAAGAATGGGCATATGCCATGACAGAGGAATACCAATCCATAATGAAGAACGAAGTATGGGAAATAGTTCCCAGACTAAAGAATAAAGACGTGGTATCCTCCAAATGGCTCTTCAAAATAAAACATGTTGCTGATGGAAGTATTGAGAAGTATAAAGCAAGATTTGTCACTTGTGGTTTTTCCTAGAAGGAAGGCATTGACTATGAAGAGACATTCGCTCTTCTGTCCAGATACACTTCGATCAGAACCATCATAGCTCTTGAAGTTAAGATGAAGTGGAAGCTGCACCAGATGGACGTAAATACAACTTTTCTAAATGGTGTCATTGAAGAGGAAGTGTATATAGAGCAACTTCAAGGATTTGAGGTTGAAGACAAGAAGTCTCATGTCTGTAGATTGAAGAAAGCCTTATACGGATTGAAGCAAGCTCCTAGAGCTTGGTATGGCCGTATAGACAGTTTCTTGACGAGCTTAGGCTTTACCAAGAGTAAAGAAGAAACAAACTCTAACCTTTACTTCAAAATCATGAACAATGAGCCAGTAATCTTACTGTTATATGTGGATGACTTATTCTTAACTGGAGAAGAAAATCTCATCGATAAATGTAAAAAGAGACTTTCTTCAGAATTTGAAATGAAAAACCTTGGCCTAATGCATTATTTCTTAGGTCTTGAGGTATGGCAGAGTCTTGAGAGGATCTTTCTTAACCAAGGGAAGTACACGGTCGAAATCTTGAAGAGATTCGACATGTTGGAATGCAAGCCCATGAATACACCCATGGAAGAGAAGTTGAAGCTGCTGGTCGATACTTCATTAGAATTGATTGATGCCACATTGTACAGACAGATTATTGGATCGCTGATGTACCTGATGAACACTAGACCGGACATTTGTTTTGTCATGAACACCTTGATTCAGTTTCTGGTAGAACCTAGACGTGTTCACCTAGTGGTTGCAAAACATGTGATGAGGTATCTTAAAGGTACAATAGATTGTGGTCTCAGCGATGATGAAGATCATGATTTCACATTGAGTGGATATACTGATGCAGATTGGGTAGGAAGTGTTTCAGATAGGAAAAACACTTCATGTTGCTGTTTCAGTTTTGGATCAGCTATGATCTCGTGGCAGAGTAGGAAGCAATATAGTATTTCTCTCAGCACAGCGGAAGCAGAATACATTGCTGCATGTTCTGTCAGCTGCGAAGCTATATGGCTTCGAAAGTTGCTGACCGACCTATTTGAATTAGAGATGAGATCAACCTTGATTCTATGTGACAACTAGAGCTGCATAAAGATGACAGAGAATCCTGTATTCCACGCAGGTCGAAGCACATAGAGATCCATTATCATTACATCCATGACATGGTATAGAGAGGAGCCTTAAAGCTCCAGTACATTAGCACGGACGAACATGTTGCTGACGTGTTGACCAAGCCACTATCTCATATAAAGTTTGAGTACTTTCGAGATAAGCTTGGTATAGTCCGAAAGGACCCTCCTCGAAAGGGGGGGTAGATGATGTAATGAGACATCTCTTGCTTCCAACCTGATGGTTGTGACATAAAACAATACGATGTGATATGACTAGTACTGTGCTTCCAGCTGGATAGCTGTGACGTAAAGGCAGTTTAGTATCCTGCTTTCGACCTGATGGTTGTGATGTAAAGCAAGATAAGTACCTTGCTTCCGACCTGATGGTTGTGATGTAAAGCAAGATGATCTGTGACTAGTACTATGCTTTCGGCTGTATAGCTGCGACGTAAAGCAAGTCTAGTTCCCTGCTTCCGACCTGATGGTTGTGACGTAAAACATGATGTGTACCTTGCTTCCGACATGATGGTTGTGACGTAAAGAAGGATGATATGATGAGACTAGCACTGAGCTTCTAGATATATAGCTGTGACGTAAAGCCAATCTAGTATCCTGCTTCCGACCTGATGGTTGTGACGTAAAGCAGGACGAGTATCTTGCTTCCAACTTGAGTGCTGTGACGTAAAGCAAGACGATGAGATGAGACTAGTACTGTGCTTCCAGCTTGATAGCTGTGATGTAAAGCCAGTCTAGTATCTTGCTTCCAGCCTGAGTGCTATGACGTAAAACAAGACATTGAGATGAGACAAGTACTGAGCTTCCAGCTTGACAACTGTGACGTAAAACCAGTCTTGTATTATGATGAGCCAACCTTGTGCTATGATGATGATGATGATGTATCAATTTTTATACTAATACATATTGATGCAGATGATGATGGCATTCCTTTGATAATGACGATACTGCCGATGAAGAAAAATTCCGATGATTTATAGATACGCCGGTCAGTGTTCCAAGATGATATTGATGATGCTGTCCTCTCACCCACTTGATGCTGTTGATGATGTTGTTTTCTCTCTCTCGCACGATGCTGCTGAAGAATACCCTTCTTGTTAAGGGGGAGTGTTGAAATAATGTAACTGCAAAGAGTATTCTTATTATTATTTGATATATTATTCATTGGATCAATCCCCATTGTGGATTGATCATGTCGGCTATTGTAATAGGACCAAATCCCCTTTTGCAGATTGGTCAAATGATAATTATAATAGGTAGAATAAGAAGTTGGCCCCAATAGATATTTAAGAGGCCCCAGAATATAATAAAGGTGGTTATAACCACCCAGTTGGAGAAGTCGGCCCTGCCAGTGAAGAGACACTTCACATGTGCCAGTCACCTCACTTAGACACACAACACACTTGCTCATTTTGAGAGACAAATTTTGGATCTGTTGTTATAGAAGAAGGAGAGAGAGTGGCGCATATCTGGGAGAGGATCTTTTGCATTAGTTTAAGATATCTCTTGGCATTGTATTGGCTATCTGTATTAAGGAAGTTTTGCTGGGTTTTTTTCCCCTAGAGGGTTTCCCAGGATAAATGCTATGTTTCTTGTGATTGTGTATTTCTCGATCTTGGATTATGCTATTGTTATCTAATGAAATTCAAAGAACTATAATAATGGCTTAAACATTAACAAGATTGGAGGTGTTCTTCTGGGAACAAAGGGAAACAACTAAAGATATGGAGAAAAGGCCTTAGGGATTGAGGGAACAAAGGTTTCCCTTTCTGTAAAAGAAACAATTTCAACAGGAGGAGGGGTGGTGAAACTGGGAGAGGGGTAATCAACAGGAAAAATCCCAAAATTTAAACTTCTAGAAGCTCCAACAGATGGTGTAATAGGAAAATGAGAAACGATTACTGGATTTTCTATAGGAGAATAATGAAAGTTACCAGAATCACCCGGTTCAGCAGTAGGAGTACCCTCCTGAAGGGTCTTTTGTCTTTTGATAATTTTCTCTGGATCGACTTCAGGTGTCACTAAAGGCAGTTGTGGAGTAGACCTCGTGTGCCTGTCTCTGGAAGCCGCAACTAAAACTGTGGAGTTGTAACAGTGGAGTCGCCAGGTGCACGGTTGCAATCTTCAATGTTCTGAGTTCAGATGCACCTTCAGAACTAGTAAGCTTTGTCATTCAATACCAAGGAAAATATTCAATTCGCCCCCGGAAACGGCGCCAGAAATGTTAGCACCAGAAATCACCTCTGGATTGTGGCAGAGGTAATCCCAGTACCCATCAGTTTATATGTCACGGTTAATGGATTTAAAGAGGTCAAATGGGGCAGTCTCGAGAGAATATCATTTTAACTCAGAACGCTGGGGCAGTATGCATAAGCAAATGAGGTCTTGATTAACTTCAACCAATAAGTTGTAGTAAGGGTGAGTAGGAGGAAGAAATTGAGAAGAAGATGTAAAGGTTTTCTCTGGACATTAGGTCTTCCAGTAGCCTAAGGAGGAAAAACTCTGAAAAAACAAGATCCACTTGAATTCGAAGTTTCAGGAAACTGAAAATGCTATAACTGCACCGCAATCAAACATTCATTACAACATAGTCACCACAATCCATTCGAATCCTTCGATCATGAACATTTAGTATAAGACGCAAGTAAGATGGAAATAGAAATTGGGTTTCATTAAACAAGAAATCTCATATAAAGTTACATAACCAAAGAACCATAGCTTCATTAAAACATTACAATAAGAGAGCTTAGCTCTACCATCGACCTTAACAAAATATCAAAACTGAGTATTTATACTCGGAACAACTTGCCATCACCAGGAGTGTGACCTGACTACTGCAATCAAAGCTTCGCGTTTGCGTCTCTTCTGCCAGTCTACACCTGCATTCTTCTGTCAAACACGATCTCAAGCCAGTATGGACTTTGCAGGAGAATTCGTTGATAAGGGAAATTTGGGCTGGCAGTCTGTCTCCATGACCATCTTTTCCATGCTTTCCATTTATGGGGTGAAACAAGGTTTCAACCACCTTCTCCATTTTCATTAACTACTTTCATTAGGATCAGGATGAAACCTGACACCCATGAATGCTCTAGGAGACGTTCATGACTCCCTCAAGTCAATCCCAACACCTTAATACCACGTGGATCTTCCCCTATGAAAATACGGGTGCCCTCGCCTTCTGGAATGACTCCTCTCGATCGCTTCACGTGACCTCGGGTCATGACCTGGGGCTTCTTTTCGTGAAATTTCGGGAGTTCGCATTTCAGGGATCTTCACTCCACTTGATTCCAAATATACCGATACTTGAACTTGTGAAATGGCCCATCCAGATCGACGGTAAGATCTACTTCAAATTTGACGGCTATGATCGTCTCCCCAAATAACCTTAGTCGCCAGCCACCCAATAGGCGCATGCCCTTCTTTATAGCCACACTTTCCATATGATTGTGGGTTGTGACCATGGGCCCAATTCCTAGGCGCTTTGCAATTTCATGTTTCACGAGTTCGTGTTGTGCTCCATGCTCAAACCTCCGAGTCACGAAATCACGATCTCTCAGATCAGGTGCCATGCGTCCCTGTTGGATCATTTGACCCAAATGAATATCAACATTTCAGGACTCAGGAAATCTGTGCACTCCTTACTTCGGTTTTTCTCGAAATGACTTTATCCGTGGTTCGGATCTGGTGCCACACGTCCCCACTGGATCGGATGGCTCCTGCTGATTTTGGGTTTCGGGGATTCAAATCATTTACAAATAACTTCAACAACGTTTCGAACTCCCGAATCTCGCGCTTATAATTTGTCGTTGATCTCTGAACTTCGAAATGAAATTTCCTTTGCCAAACTGAACTTGCTTGCTCGCTTGATTCAAGTCCATATCAGACTTCTCTAAGTGTTGTGCTTCTGCTTATGGCTGCGGCCTCTGTAACAAATACTTGGATAAATGGCTGAGGGATAGGGAGAGAAAAAGGACCGACAACCTTAGAATAAAACATAAAATCTTAGGGCCAAGACTTTTTAGGTAAGACAATCAAGGAAAAACAGGTCGCCCGAATGGATGAAGGTGAACATAAGAGAAACTTCAAGCTGAAAGGAAAAACTTAAGCTATGGCCTGTGCAAAGGAGAGAGACATGGAAAAATTACAGACCTAGGTACAAACCACAAACCCACAAAACCCTAACAAGTTTATGTGATAACACTCTCCACATAGGAATAGGAGATATCCTGAAACAAGGAGGTACATCCCCTATTGTGTATAATTGATGCAGGAGCATCGCAAGCAGCCAACCAAGCGAGCATGAAGGCAGAAGACAGCTGGAAAGTGCAACACACATTTTACATGTTTTGGAAATGTTTTGAAGCATTAATATAATGGTTAAAGGGAAGCGTACTTGCATATTGTAAACGGATCATGAGCGATTCGCTCTCATCTGTAGGAGGTAGAGGCATTTATGCATAGTTAATGAAAGTAGGTAGATTTARATTCCARATTAGAYAGTTTTAGGAAYAGGAGGGAAAACGACTATAGACACCCTCACCTTTGTATCATTGTRTCGATCAGAATTAGATCATTAAGGACATTAGCATAGAGAAGAAGCAGAGAGTTGYAGAGAAGAACCCATGTACAAAAGTTCTGAATTAATATATGAAGCTTTGATTCAGACTCRTGGTGTTATAATGCTTTCTGTGTATACATGTTGAATGTTATGCTTATGGTTGTTTTATTCTCTCTGTCATGCATTTGTTATTATGCTGTGTGTGAATGCATGTTTTTCATGTTGGATGTTTGAAAACTGAGAGAGAGAGAGAATGAGTTTCAATTGTTTCTCTTCCTGAGTGAGAGAAGTTCCTGCAAGGAGTGCAGTGGAAGTGTTCGCAAGGTGTGCATTGACAGGGTTCAAAGTTTATCTCTGAAAGCTCAGGAGGGATACCGTTGTTCTCATTCTAGTAAAAGTGAAAGACAAGAACAGAAGTCGTGCAAGGAGTGCGTAGGCAGATCGAGACCTTAGAACTTATCAACTAAGGTTGAGAGATTGAAGGACTGTTGTTGTTGAGAAAGTGCATAGAGTCGAGAGTTCAAGTACACTGAAGTATTTGGAGGATCGCCGCAAGGAGTGTGTGAAAAAGACTCCTTGAAGACTTGAGTTGTGAAGAAAGCTCAGAAGGTTTAGGGCCTTTGAATCATTCAAGAGAAAGAAGGAAGCCCAAGTTGTGTGCAAAAGTCACGTCCTAGAGAAGGATCGCAGAGTCGATTTTGAACCAGAGGTTCTTGAGGAGGAAATTGAACAGTCAGAATTCTCGGAGGAGAACTCCTGAAATAGAGAGGACCGTAGGATCCAAGAAAGTTGCGGGGAAGTTAAACATTGGATAGATCCACTTTCGAAAGGTAGGATTTAATGTGGACCGTTGATTTCGATCATTGGACCGTCGAGATCATTTCGGCATTTCAGGGGTCATAAGTCCGAAGTGTGGACGAAACCTTTGGTTGATTAAATCCTCGAAACGCGAAAAGAGTTTTCGTGTATAAAGGTGAAGAGCGGCAAGGTCGGAATTTCGGAACTTCAGAATACGGGGTTTCGGAGGTCCTGACGACGAGTGATTGGGACAAAGGAGGGAGGAAAGTCCGAAATCAGAAATCACGGCAGGACATTTTTTCGGCATTTCGGGAATCGACATTTCGGTATTTCTGTTGACAAGGAGTAGAGAACTCCACATCAGAAGCTCCAAGATCGCGAAATGCGAAGAAGTTGTGGAGGAGCGTTTCGACATTTCGACATTTTGGGATCCGGGATCTCGAGGAGACATAGATTGGAATCGAGAGCATCATGAACTCCCGGTACGCGAAATTGTGCCAGCTGTCAGATCAAGGGAAGAACCACAACCATTGATCTCCTTAGAAGTGGGATAGCACCATTTCGGTATTTCGGGGTTCAACATACCAGGAATCCTGATGACAAGGGACAAGACATAGTGAAAGGGAAATCCCGAAGTCGCGAAGCGAGATAGAACTTAAAGTGGATTTTCGGGATTACGACAATTCGGGTTTCGGGACTCTGGGGGTTGAGAGGTAGAGTTTCACGTCATTGCAACTCCCGAAATTGCGAGAAGAAGGAAGCCAAAAAGGTAGGGTCCCAGGAACTTGTTGGAGGACACATGTGACGAAGGTCATAGGGTTGGTCAAACGTCGGGGAAAATTCCGAAAGATCATAAGGGGAGGAATTTCGGAAACCGGGAAATCATAAGGAAAGAGGGATGTGTGTTGGTTGTCCACTCAAGTCCCGGAAAGCCAAAATAAGTGGCAAGAATAGTCATATGTTTGGTATTTCGGGTTTCAGAGGTCGAAGAGGTAAGGCGCTCGACAACAGGATTCATGAACTCGCGAAATCCGATATCCCGAAAGGAAAAGGGGAAAGTCCTAATGTCAGTTAGATGTTGATCATGGAGTTCATGCTAGTGCAAAGATCACGTGAGCATAACTCAAAAGGACCTGTGAAATACACTCAGTTGGGTGTGTAATGAATTTCCGAGAGGAAATAAAAGAGCCAATCAGACTCTAAGGGCCAAAATTGAAAGATCCTATGTGGACCTCGACCTAAGGGTTGGGGGTCTGCGTTAGTGTGGTATCAGAGTGAGTAAGAGTTATTTGCTTCTGTAGTAGAGAAAAGAGAAAAGATTTGCAGCCATGCCACCGAGAAGGAGAGAGAGGCCAATGCTTGATCCAGTAGTGGAAAGAGAAATGCGTGAACTACGTGCTAGGCTTGATGCCATGGAGACAACACAGAGGTGCACAGTCAACGCTGGGGATATCAATGAGGCTGAAAGTGAAAATGAAGCTGGAAACGAGGGAGAAGAAGTTGCAGCCGAAGATGTAGCAGATGAATGCCTATTCAGGGTTGTTGCGAGGATAGGTGCCAGAGCGAAAATGGACATCCTAGTATATGAAGGAAACCTGGATGCAGAAGAACTTCTGGACTGGATTAGAGCTTTGGATAAATATTTTGATTATGAGGATATTGAGGAAGACAAGAAGGTCAAACACACTATCACAAGACTTAAAGGACATGCAACATTATGGTGGGATGAACTACAGGCTGACAGACATTGCAAAGGCAAAAAGAAAATCAAAAGCTGGGATAGAATGGTTGCAAAGATGAAAGCCAAATTCATACCCAATGATTATCAAATTACTCTGTTTCGGAGAATGTAGAATTTGAGACAGAATTTGATGTCAGTGAAAGAATACACTGAAGAGTTCTACAGGATAAACATCAGAGCAGGTCATCGGGAAAGTGATGATGAAAAGGTTGCCAGGTACATGAATGGTCTGTGATATGACATTCAGGATAAGATGAGCATGATGAGCCTTCAAAATGTGGAGGATGCTTATCAGATGGMTCTGAAAGCTGAAGAGAAGCTGAGACGAAAGCAAGGTCAAAGAGGCCAAGGCAGAAGTCAATCCAGAGGCAAAACAATTGCCTAGGAAAAGAATCAGAAACCTAAAGAAGAGTGGAAGAAACCTCAAACTCAAACTGAGAGAGGTGGAAGCTCACAGAGAGGACAATATGCTGATAGAAATACTTTTCCTCAAACCAGAGGAAGAGGAAGAGGCAGAGGTGGAGAAATAAAATGCTTTACCTATGGAAAAAATGGACACAAATCCTATGAATGTCCAGATAGAAAGAAAGAAGGAGGTGAAAATCACATTGCCGAAGCACAAGGATAGAATGTTGAGGCAGAAGATGCTGAGGGTGGAAGATCCTTGATGATGAGAAAATTTCTCTTAACGCCAGAGAAGGAGGCAGAGAACCCAGCCCAAAGGAACAGACTTTTTCAGACTGCTTGCAAGACCAAAGACAAGGTATGCAAAGTCATTGTGGACAGTGGTAGCATAGACAATCTCGTTTCTACAGAGATGGTAGAAAAGCTGGAGCTGGGGACTATTGAACATCCAAGCCCATACAGAGTTTCGTGGCTACAAAAAGGACATCACGTAAATGTCACTAAACAATGTTTAGTTGAATTTAAAATAGGAGGATACAAGGATGAAATATTATGTGGTGTCATTCCCATGGATGTTTATCATCTATTGCTGGGTAGATCGTGGCAATATGACAGGAATGTGATTCATGATGGGAGAAAGAACACATACACCCTGGAGAAGAATGAGAGAACTCACATGTTGCTGCCGATTAAGGATAAAGAAGTGAAACCAGAGGTGAGCAAAATTGTACTTCTCATGAGTGGGAAGGAACTTCTTAAAGAGGTTAAGAAGAAGGAAGATACACAATTCATCATGGTCAGGAAGCCTATAATTGTTTTAACCAGTACAAGAGTGGATGATTTACCAGAGGAAATCTAGAAGTTGTTGGAAGAGTTTGTTGATATAGTAGTGGATGAACTACCTTGTTCGTTGCCACCAATCAGAAGTATAAGTCATCACATCGATCTTATACTTGGAGCTAGTTTACCAAACAAAACAACGTACAGATTGAAGAATGAAGAGGTTAAGAGACAAGTCCAATATTTAATGGACAAAGGATTGGTTAGAGAGAGCTTGAGTCCGTGCGCTGTTCCAACAATGCTCAGCCCAAAGAAAGATGGAGGTTGGAGGATGTGTACAGATTCGAGGGAAATCAACAAGATTACCATCAGATATAGATTTCCTTTGCCAAGGATGGATGATTTGATGGATTGCTTGAGTGGAGCGAATTGTTTTTCAAAGATCGATTTGAAGAGCGGATATCATCAAATCTGAATGAGAGAAGGTGATGAATGGAAGACAACATTCAAGACAAATGAAGGGCTGTATGAATGGCTTGTTATGCCGTTTGTCTTAACAAATGCACCCAACACTTTCATGAGATTGATAATGAAGTCCTGAAAGAGTTTATCGGGAAGTTCGTCATTGTATATATGGACGATATATTAATTTTCAGCAAAACATAAGCAGAGCATTTGAAGCATTTAGCTACAGTGATGAGGAGATTACAACAAGAGAAGTTGCTGATAAATATGAAGAAATCAACATTTATGAGGACATAACTCATTTATTTGGGTTTTTTTTATCTCTGCAAATGAGCTGATGATGGATCCAGAAAAGGCAGAGGCAATTAAAAATTGGCCATCATTGAAAAATGTATTTGAGGTTCGAAGCTTCCATGGATTAGCTAGTTTCTACAGGAAATTCATCCGAAATTTCAGTGGGATTAACACACCAATGATGGACATGGTGAATAAAAGACATAAATCTTTTCATTAGACATAGAAAGAAGAGAAAAGTTTCAATCTGTTGAAAAGGAAGATTACTGAACAACCACTTTTGGTGTTGCCAGATTTCAACAAGACGTTTCAGGTTAAATGTGACGCAAGCGGATTTGCCATCGGAGCGGTTTTAAGCCAAGACAATAGACCGATCACATACTTCAGTGAGAAACTGAATGAAACAAAGGTTAATTACTCCACATATGACAAAGAATTTTATGCAGTCATACAAGCGCTGAAGAAATGGAGACATTGTTTGGTTCCTAAAGAGTTTGTTTTGTATAGTGATAATCATGCCTTACAATTCGTGACTCAACAGGAGAAGTTGAACCAAAGACATGTTAAATGGGTTGAATACATGCAAAATTTTACTTTTGTAATTAAACATATTTCTGGAACTGCTAACAAAGTTGCTAATGCTTTGAGCAGGAAATGTTTGCTTATGCAGGAATTTAGAATCAAAACTTTGGGTTTTGATAATCTCAAAGAAATGTACAGAGACGATCCAGATTTTAAAGAGGCATATGAGGCATCTGAGAATCCAATTCTCAGGGACATAAGCCAGTGGACCAAATCTATGATCCAGGATGGATTATTATTTGGAGGCAATCAATTATGTATTCCAAAATGCTCCATGAGGGAGAATCTGTTGAAATAAAAACATAGTGGAGGATTGGACAAACATTTCGGTCATGACAAAACGTTCTCGAAATTAAATGGCTCATATTTTTGGCCGGGGATGAGAACCGATGTCAAAAGATTTGTGGACAGATGTAGAATTTGTCAACACACAAAGGGAAAAAGACAGAACACAGGGTTATACCAGCCGTTACCCATACCTGAAAGGCCATGGGATGCAATGAGCATGGATTTTGTATTAGGGCTGACAAGGACACAAAGAGGATTTGATTCAATCTTTGTGGTGGTAGACAAATTTTCAAATATGACACATTTCATACCATGTCAGAAAACCAATGACGCAACTCATATTGCGAACCTGTTTTTCAAGAAAGTTGTCAGACTTCACAGTTTACCAAGAAGTATAGTTTCAGATTGAGACACCAAGTTCGTGGGACATTTTTGGAGGACTTTATGGAAGAAGTTGGGGACAAATTTGTCATTTAGCTCAGCTTATCATCCTCAGATAGATGGGCAAACAAAAGTTGTAAACAGAAGCTTGGGAGATTTGCTAAGGAGCCTAGTGATTGAACACCACAGTCAGTGGGATCACATTCTTCCACATGTGGAATTTGCTTACAATGATTCATTTAACAGAAGCACAGGGCAGAGTCCATTCCAAATTGTGTATGGAATGCAGCCAACAGGAGTTTCTGAATTGAAAGATTAAGAACAAACTGAATTCAGGAGTGCTAGTGCAGAGGATTTTGCAGAAGCGATGAAGGAGCTTCATAGCCAAGTCAATGAGCGATTGCAGAATTCGAATCAAGAATACAAGAGCATAGTAGATCAACATAGGCGAGAACTTCAATTTGAAGTCAACGATCTGATTCTTGCACATCTAAGGAAAGAAAGGTTCAAAAGGGGAACATATAACAAACTGAAGATGAAGAAGATTGGACCATGCAAGATTGTGAATAAATTTGGGGCAAACGCATATGAGATTGAATTACCCGATGAGATCAGAATTTCACCGATATTCAACATCTCAGATTTGTACCCTTACAGAGTTGAAGAAGCAGGAGCATGTTAGAAAAACAGGACCGCGGAGCAATAAAATAAAACAAATGCGGAAACAAAACATAGAAGATACACAATACAAGAGAGACACAAATTTACGTGGTTCACCCAGTGTGGGGCTACGTCCACCAGAGAAATTGCCAGGTCCTTCCTTTATTATTATTCAGCAAATGAAGGGATACAACCTACAACAAAACCTGCTGTAACTTCCTCTTCTTTCCCTCACAGTCTCCTCTCTTAGAATACAAGATTCTTCATCAACCATAACTGCAATACATTTCCATCATAAAAGAGGGTTGCCTTCTAGGGAAAAAAACCCTAACATAATCTCTACCGTTAGATTTGCGACCTTATAATGAACGGTCTAGTTTTACAATGAAATTACAATATACATTTACAAGACAATTTTTCCTTCGGGGGCTTCGCCCCCGAACCCTCATCGGGGGACACTGCCCCCAAACCCCTGCTGGGGGCCTGCTTTCCCCCAGACCCCCCAGCTGGGGGGATAGATCCTCCAGACCCCGCAGAGGGGGTACCCCCCCTCTGCACTCCCCCACGTGGAAGAGTGTACATACTTCTGGGGTGTAAATACTTCATGGGATATAAACACGG
>SNQJ01S0048576.1:16640-46242 GCA_010110895.2 Picea sitchensis
ATAAGTTGACATAAATTTATTTTACTTAACCCCTGGATGGGGTGTCATCCACCTCAAGTGATATGTTGGATGGCATGGAGGAGATGATGCCTAGCCCAAGACTACAGGTGGTTTCACTCAACATGCAACATGATAGACTTGTCCCTTCGTTGGTCTTTCATAACATTATGGAAATTCATATTGTTGTACCTCCAAGGATGTGACAGGCAAGCCACATTGATGAATAAGAATGAAACGAAGCTTGTTTTGATTGGCCATTTCGCCCTCATGAAGTAGATGATGCAATGCATCTACACTTTCCCCAATGTGATATCAAAAATGATTATGACGACGTTTAATCATATGGTGAGAGTGATATTATAGACAAGGTGGAGAATGCACCCATGATTTCTCATTATGCAGGCATTCGTGATCAGAACAAACTATGAAGAATGAGTTCAATGGCTACCAAGTAGTATTTTGGACCTAGGGTATATACATAATTGTGGTAGAGCTCTGGAAGCTACTTATCTCTAGTGTATTCAAAATTTATTTGATCTCCTAAAACGTTCACATAATTTACTTATCTATTTAGTCTTTATCATTATGGATAGAAGAGGTTGGAATCCTCTCTCCCATTCTATGGGGTTGTCCCATGCAGTACAAGTAGCAATGGTTGTTGCATATTTTTATGAGGATTTTGTGTCCACGGAGGAAAAAGCCACAATGTCGGCCTTGGAAGTAGAGGTTCATATCGTTAGGGAAATCAAAGATGACAAGGAGGTTGAATATTAGGTGGGAGGAATAATTCATGATCTTGGTTGCACCAGGATCAGGAACTCAAACTTATTTCATACCTTGGAATTAAATTGGCACATAACAATTATGGTTTCCTAAGGTATGCTTCCAAAGGAGGACTTAGACCAACTCAAATGAAAAATCGAATCACTGGAAGCTCGGAACACCTACCTGATCGAGGCGGTGAATTGGTTGGCTCACTATAATGGAGGAGCTCTTGTTTCTCTTGTTGCATGTCATCCTGGTCCTGAATCATCAGATCTAGTTTCTCGTCAAGGAGACCCAAGTTCGTCTCCCCCATTAGGTTCCTCATGCTCAATGATTGTAGGCTCTTTGGTTTCAATAATTTATTTATGTTATCTAGTTTATTATGTTATATCAATGTGCAGTAGTGGATATAGACCAACAAGGATTTATGTTTTTAATTCTATAAGACATATGTTTCATTCTCTAGCCCAGGGATGATTTTAAGGATGGATATTTATTTTAAAATATAGAAACCTTGGCAAATCTTACTAATATTTCATATGCCAACTATAAATGTTTGGTGATAGTTTTGTAAAAATATTCAAATTTCTAAGTATTTTATATAGTTTTTATAAATTTTGGCTATTTCTAAGGTAAAATATTTTTATCCTATAGAATTTGGGTGAATCATTTTTAAAATAGCGAATCTTGTTTTTGGAAAAACCATGGAAAATTAGACCATGAGGGAAATTTATCCCCTAAAATCATCCATGCTCTAGCCTCGTTTCACGTTTGGGGTAGGTTTATTTTCTGTGTTTTTTATCTCAAGAGGATGTGTTGGTCTCTTTGGAATTTGAAACAGTACAACCTCTCTTGTAAATTTTGTTCACAATTAATATAGTGGATACTTACAGAAAATAAATTATTCACTTAAGATGGATATTGAAATATTTTATTTATGGTGGACATTAATTTTTATTTTTTTAATTCCACGTGCCAATTCCATGTTGAGCATGGAATAAATTAAGCATCCCCATCATAGGAAGCTTATAAAGAACTTTTTTTCTTTAATAAACAAGATGAGAATTCTTCTATTCAATCCAAGAAAGGTACAAAGTGATACAACGACTTGATTATTTCAAAAGACCCCTAGAAAGAGAACACGAGAGCACTACAAACTAGCCTATGCTAGAAGAGAGCCACAAGGAATGCATGGGAATAGCAAGATAAAACATACAAGATAAGGAGAAAGGGCCAGATCATTATGTTGGTCGGAGAGGATTTTTTATGCTTTTTTTCTTACACACATCCATCCAATGAGAGGATCTTATAGGATCAACAACCTTAACCACCAAAGCTAGGTGGTCTTAGGAAATTCAAGAATATTGAGCTATTGAAGCTAAGGGTGATTCTTTGTCACAGTCTGAATTATCCAATTCATGAGGACATTTTTGAGTCACATAGAGTGGGGTTTTGGCCATGATTATGTCATTCAATTCATCCTTTTCGAGGAGGGGGTTCAAAGGCTGAACAACGGGAATAAAAATCAAGATTTTTGAATCTTCAAGATTTTGTGTTAAAGCCGAAGAATGACGTTTTGGATCTGTAGTTGGTTGTTGTGAATTTATTAGAGACTGCGCTGGTGTTTTAGAATGTCGAGGAGTTGGGGTGTATTTTTTATATTTTGTGTTGTCATTGTAACATCCCCGACCACCCACATGTCGGGCCATGCCACTACTCAAATGCTTTACTTATCTCTGAAACCATTTTGTAATGTCCCCGACCATCCCTGCTGAGCCACGCTATGAAAAAAAAGTCTTTCATTCTCTCTACGAAACATATTGTAACATACCCAGTATCCAACTCAGCTATTCCGCATACAATTTTTTGAACTACATGCAATTAAAATATACACACATAGAACTCTTGCGGAAGCATTATATACATAAAATGTAAACAACTAAATGCATGTGTAAATGCACGGATTCACACTGAAATAAGAGTACACATATACATGAAGCATATACAGGAAATACCCATAAATATAAACACAGTTATAAATGATACACAGGATAAATCCGTAAAAATAAACACGGAAATAATAATGCAGCATGTAAATTTATCACACAGTTGATACTTATCTTGGTAATAATATCATGAACTACGTGAAGACCTTCCATGAACCTCCAAGACTTAGACCACATTGTTCATCACTCTCAATAGTGAGTCACCCCCGAGATGGGAATAAACTCCACCTGGGTAAAGGGATTCCTAACCAGGCTAAAGGCTCATAGGAAACAGGAAGGACTTTGTCTCAGGTTCTCACTCAACTCATAGCCTACAGTCCCTCATTCCCCACATGCCTATCCCATGCCAGGAAGTGTACCCCTTCTCTTCTCAATAGTCCCTCGGCTACCCCACTTCTCTTCCAGGGCTTTAGCAATAGGTGAGACATGAAGTCTCAAAGCCCTGCAATTTTAGTTTAGCACCTTCAGGAAATGAACATCCCCAACAATGCTCTCATCCAAAGAGAAATTTCTCATGGTCTTGACAACCCACTTCTTTAGTACAACTCCCAATATAATGGCTACAGAAACATATATGGCTCTGGATATGGTTCTGGTATAGTGAAATAAATGTCTGAAAGATAACTAACAGTGTGAGTGAAAAATGGTCATGGAGTCACGACTGAATGGATGAATGCATAATGGAAGGAATGATCTTAAAATGAACTAAGTCCCAACAATATGTATGCATGTCCCCGAATTGACACTTGTCATGTTGGGAGCTACCTTGGCCCACTTGTCCCCACCATTGGAACTTAGGATAAAATAATTATCCATACTTTATGATTTAAGAAATATTAATATAATATTCCTTTTTTCCTTAAGCTCCCTAGCTTAGCCCTTTTCCTTAACTTTTAGGCCCCTCCCTTTCCCTAACTAGTGGATTTTAGTCCCCCATCTCTTTTATCGTGGTCGGTCTGGCTGCAACGATGTATTTTATATTAATTATGAGATATATACAAAAATAAGCGCACTGGCCTTTGACATCTAGGCTCTCCATCCTAATCAAAACATAAGCATCCTAGCTTATAATAATTGGCTCACTAGCCTATAAAACATAGCATATACAAAGAGGCTCCATGGCCTCAATATCGTGTGCACTTAAGTTGTTGTGCATGGTATCGAAGAATGTGAACACTTCATCATTTTACTATGCAACACATGTGTGCACTATGCCATAAAAGGTGCATACCAAAAATATATAAGACAAGTCACCAGCTTAAGTATATTTTCATTTACTTTTACATTTGGTTTCAACCTAGGGATATTACAATCCCCTCCCCTTATTTATGCACTGTCCTCAATGCATCATGTACACATATACAAAAAAAAATTCAAAATTCCTCAGTGCATTATATACCATGTACCATTCAATTTCTTTAAAATCTCCGAGCTTTAGTTATTGAAAGCTTGTCATCCATCTAGTTCTCTACTTTTCAACACCAATTCTGGTACTCAGACTTCCACTTGAAGTCAATTGATCTATTCCATAGACCTACTTTAGGAAATAATTCATCTCATTGTTCCTTATCACATGCTTCAATTAACTTCATTGAAGAAACAACTTGTTGTAGATCCATGACGTTTCATCCAACCTTATATCTCACTGCTGATAAAATCTCAGCAATATATCATCCCCAAGCATGAGATATGACTCCATCAACACAATGGTTTCCCAAGATAACCACGAACCACAATCAATATCAACATAGTCTAGGTCAAGGTACCAAACTTCAAAAACACTCCAATCAATGGTCTCTCTTCCCCACATGCCTATACAACCCAAGGTAGTATGCACCTTCACTATCCAACAATTCATTGACTACTCAACCTCCCTTCCAGGGCTCCAGTACATGCTAGACATGAAGTCTCAAAGCACCGTGGCTGCAGGAGTTCCCACTTTAATCAGTAGCATCTCATATGAATCATACACATGCAATTATCATGAGAGAGAATTATAAAAATTCCATTTTAGAAATCAAATTAATTTCATAAGGAATTCGACTTTCCCAAAATATTAAATTCTATTTCTGAATTTTTCATCGTTCTTGGAATAACAAAATGTAGTTTTCCTTATGGTTTTTAGCAAGAAGCATGCTAAATACCATTTTTCCTGCAATGATTATATATTGCATACAACCAACATATTGCCAGTATTTTCTATACATCATAATTCAACATGTATAACACCTTATGCCATGATCATAGAATTGTCTGCACCTAGAAATTCAATCACAATTACCAAACATTTCAACCAAATAGAATGACTCATCATTCTATTCATATGCATATTCATAATTAATAACAATAAGTTCATTTCTTCAATTTTTTGAATATAAATGTTTTGTAGTCACTATTCCTGTGACCACTTCACTTGCAAATTTCTTGTTGCAATGTTTATTAGTTCCTGAAATGTTCTCAACTTCATGAGTTAGCAACATTTCAACCATTAGTATAATTATTTCCATGTAAAAACATATATACATGCACTCACAAAATGCATTCATCAAAATGCATTTGAGTATATAATTCCATCTTGTATGAGTACAACTCTGCCACATACCAGGCATGAGTGAAACTATGAATGCCTATTTATTCAATGCACCCTTGCATTGATTTTCAGAATGAGCTCTATCTAAGTCATGCATCTCAGCATCCATAAATTGGAAATCTGGCCAATGTCTTGAAACATCTCCACACACTTCCCATTATGTTCACAATTACTTAGATGCCTTCCTTTTCGACCTGAACACTACACCAAGAATACAATTTTGTAGTGTTTATTAGTGTTAGCAAAAAGGTTGCATTTCAAGTTTTATTTTATGTAGGAAGCTCATTAGGTATTTGTGTGGCACATAATATCTCGATAACCATACCTTGCCATATCTAACCATGTCCTAGTCTCATACATGACTAGATTTCTTAGCATCATTCCTATAACAAGTTATTATCTTTTATTTTCTTTGGTTATTACCTCATAACCAAATTCACATGACATGCTACTATGTCAGTGTGTGCATTCAAAAGATAAAATCTTGGATAAATATACCATGCCTCTAGCCTTTACCACACCTAGTGGTAACTTAATCTTGTGAATGCACTTAAACAATATACCATACAGTGTATTATAAAATTAAATTTCGGGAAATTCTTACCTAGATTTCCCTTTGGCAATTATACAACATAATTTCTAAACAATAATACTTACCTGCATGGATGCCATTAAATGAGTTTAATGTTAATTGATTAGATTATGACAATAGAAGTTATCATGCCTCTTTATCATCCTTATAATTCAATATTCCAGCCTTATGTTGCTTCTTTCCATGTGCAACAACATTATCAGCAACACTTGCAAACATGCAAGCATTCCCTCTCTTTATGGTTGTCCCAACAAGCCATAAAATACTTGTTTCTATAGTCATTGAAGAAAATTCTTTCTTCCTAAATCATGTTTCCTTGTTTATCACAGAAGTCTTCCATTCTTCTGGATTCCTAAACCTTCAAGTGCTCTTCATTGTAACCACTATGCAAGATTATTTTTTATCTAAGCACTTTCTAGCCAAAACACTCTTGGCTGCCTTTTTATTTTCCATCCAAATACTAGCCTGATAATAACCTTCAACGTTTATTTACTTTCTGGATCCCTCTATCCCAACTCATACTTAGATTAATTATAATTCTAATCATGTTGTCTTATAGACTATGGATCTTCAACATCCATTTATTTTTCGAACTGAACTATTCCAGCTCTTCCTTGACTGAATAATTTAGTATTTGAGTTTTCTTTCATTCTTCTCTACTCCTTGCCAACTAGCCTCAAACTTGGCTTGCATAGCCAATCTCTTATCATGTTGTAAGGATGGACATATGCCTCCTTCCCTAGCTTCATAGAATTAATTAAAAGAACTTAATGTTTCTTTCAATTTACCAACATAATTTCAAGTGGTACTTCCATCCCTTGGAAATGTCACTCATGGCTCCATGCCATTTGAGGTGGATTCTTCTTAGGCACCATATATTTTACATTTAAAACCAAGCATAGAACCATTTTACCTTTTCATGGTTTTTAACTAACTCTCTGTAGAGATTCATTCCACTTTATAGTCTTTCTTGGCTTTGACATATCCATGCTATTATGGAAATATCTTCAATACCTTTGGAATGCATCAATAATATCTACTAATATTCTTGCTTTCCCTCTTGGAGTGTTTTCATGCATTCCCATTTTCTTGATATCTACCCCATGAATTATTCTTCCATTATTCTAGGATGTTCATGGACTTGCAACTACATATTATGTTGATATTAATTTTCAGCATTCCCCTATTATTCATATCCCTCTGATCCAACTCCTACATGACCCACTTATATTTCCAGTCATGTTTTATGAGTAACCTTAGACAATTAACACCAACTTTATTCTTGAGGTACTTGATTTATCCCTTACTTAACTGATCATATTAGTACTTTGATTTTCTTTCTCAGTATTACTTTCCCTGTCTTGACCAATCTGATTTCAACATGCTTTGCACAATCCACTTCTATCATGCCATATTGATGCCCTTCATACCATGCTTCCACTGCGCACTCTGATAACCACAAGGGAAGAATTACTCTATAATTTCATAGATAATCCTTGGATATTATGCACTCTTTATCCAAATATGCAATAAGCTTCTTTCTTTATCTGTTTACTATCATTATGATAGTCAATTCCTTTTATAATAGATCTTACTCCAATGCATTGCTTAATTTGTATAGTGGATTCTTTATAAGTGTTCACTAATTCCTTCACTACATGATCTATTCCTTTGCCAAAATTCCATTGAATACTTGACTAACATGAGAGGGCTTTATGTAGTGTCTTCCAAAGACTTTATGGCTGCACCAAGGTTCATACCTTAACCTTTTGTAGTCTTGTCTTTTGATCATACTCTAAAATATTTTGTCATAGAAATATTTCCCTGAGTACATCTGCTTAACATTAACTAAAATTCAACCTTCTCACCTGTTAATAACTAACAAATTTTTACTCTGTAAAATGTGCAACCAACAAAAAATTGTCAGGTTAACTGACTCAACAATTTTATGAAAATATGAACCATTCTGGTTTAGTAATAAATATCATAATTCTTTCTTATGATTTCTTGGAAATTTGAATTTCTTGATAAATTTTATGGGTGGACAATTAGATTCCACTATTCAATACCTTTCCAACACCTACTCCCATGATCAATTCCGATTCTTGAGCAGAAAGTTATGGTTATTAGAAATTTGCCCATTAATATTTCTGTTCATTTTTCAACTTCCGCAAATATGCGTTGTAATATGAATATTTGCACCTACTCCTTTGGAATTATCGTAGGATATCAATTGGGTTTCTTAATATAAATCTTATGGACATTTTTTCCAAGTTTCACATTTTTCTGGGTTCCAGGCTGCTAGTTACAACTTGTTGAAGTTCCAGACAAAAATACCATATTGTAACTAGTATGCTACAAGTACCTTCTTTGACATTTTAAACACTTTTAACATGCCCATAAATTCAATTGAACTATAGGATTGTCTTTTATGGCTCAATATATTTTCATTGACTCCTCATGCACCTCAATCTAATTCATGAGCATAAAGTTATGGCCCTTTGAAGTTAGTTGGGTCATAAAATTTACTCTTCGTTGTTTGTGATGTAACTTTCTCATAAAAGCTCTGTTTGACGAACAATTTACACCATTAGAAATCTCTGTCAGAGCTATTTTATTTGAGTTGTAGAGACAGAGTGTGCCTTCAGTACACCTTTTTCTTGTTGTTTTTGAGTTGCTAAAAATGCTCTTAAGGACCTCAAAAACGCACTGCAAAAAGATGACGTTCAAATTATATAAAACATCGCAGAAAATCACTGGTTTTCTATTGTTGTTCACCCTTCAAACAACTTCGTGCACACAAATTTCAACCCCTAACCCATTTTTACCATGCGTAAAAACAACAAAAGGTAAATCGTTCTTCACGCTCTTTAAAACCATTGTGTATAACTTCATTGTCCTGCCAATAACTTGCGCACACTACTTTTGTGTCACGCGCCAAAATCCACTGCACAATTTAGGTTTTTTTACTAATAACTATTGTGCACAGTTTTTTGTATCGTGCACTGATATTTTGCACACGTTGTACTCTACGCATTGGACCATGCCAAATTTTAGTATGCCCCCACTACGCACCAATACTTTGTGCGCACCATTAACTAAGTTATCGCGTGACAAGATTATACTCATATTGTGTGCACACCAACCAAACTCCTCTGCATTCTGCCAATACTGTGCACACCACGTGAGCCATTATATGTGTGTGTACATCGCGCAATTCTAAATTTATCGCGCGGTATTGAATACCAACATTTTTCCGTGCGGTGCCAAAATTTAGCGCGCACACCAGCACACTGACATTTTTCCGCCCGATGCCGAAATTTAGCACGGGTACAATCACGCCAACATTTTTCCGCATGGTGCCCAAATTTAGCATGCGTACCATTACACCAACATTTTTCCGCGCGGTGCCCAAATTTAGCATGCGTACCATCATGCCAATATTTTTCCGCACGGTTCCCAAATTTAGCACGCGTACTAGCACACCAACATTTTTCTGCGTGGCACCTAATTTTTATATATCACCAGATTTTAATGCGCAACATGCAATTTTAGTGCGCCCACCTGCGCACATTCATTTTTATGCGCGTCACTTCCTTGTGAACCTCGCTGCAGAAATTGGGGATTTTGCTTAACGTTTTCCCCATTTCTTCCATAAACATTTTGCAACTATGAAATTTCCTGAATTTCACCTCCATAACACCAATTACACCTCTCCAATAACAAATTCTTGTGATTTGACATTTTTGGAATGAATTTACCCAAAAATCAATTCACGAATTGAGAATTTTAATTACTAAATTCGCTCCATCTATCATAGCTTCACTGTAGCTTCAAATTCGACCAATTTCACATTTGAATTTGATAAAACATATATTAAATCAATAATATCTTACCACATGCCTGAATTTCTCAATTTCCCCATGAATGTACGAACCAAAATTGGGGCTTTTTCCCAATTTCTATACCATATTGTAGTTGGACGCTCTACAACTCGAAATTTGGTCACTTCGAAATAAATCATTTGTGAAATTTTGCTTCAACTCAACTTGCTCGACCCATCTAGGCTCAATGTTGAAAACTAAATCTCTGATACCATATTCTAACATCCCCAGCCACCCACAGGCCGGGCCATGCCACTACTCAAATGATTTACTTAGCTCTGAAACCATTTTGTAACATCACCTACCATCCCTATTGGGCCATGCTATGCCAGAGAACTCTTTTGTTCTCTCTACGGAACATAATGTAACATACCCAGTGTCCAACTGAGCTATGCCACATACAATTTTTCAAACTGCATGCAATTAAAATATATACACACAAAACTCTTGCGGAATCAATATATACATAAAATGTAAACAACGAAATACATGTGTAAATGCATAGATTCACACTGAAATAATAGTAAACATATACATGCAACATATAAAGAAAATACCCATAAATATAAAGACAGTTATAAATCATACACACGATAAATCCATAAAAATAATAATGTAGCATGTAAATTTATCACACAGTTGACAGTTATCTTGGTAATAATATCACCAACTACGTGAAGACCTTCCACGAACCTCTCATCCTTAGAACACACTGTTCATCACTCTCTACAGTGATTCACCCTCGACCTGGGACTAAAATCCACCCAGGTAAAGGGATTCCTAACCAGGCTAAAGGCTCATAGACAACAGGAAGAACTCCATCTCAAGTGCTCACTCAACTGACATCCTACAGTCCCTCATTCTCCACATGCCTATTCCACCCCAGGAAGTGTGCCCCTTCTCTTCTCAACAGTCCCTCAACTGCCACACTTCCCTTCCAAGACTTCAACAAAAGGCCAGACAAGAAGTCTGAGACCCTTGCAGTTGTAGTTTATCACCTTTAGGAAATGAACATCCCTAGCAATTCTCTAATCGAGAGAGAAATTTCTCATGGGCCTAACAACCCACTTCTTTAGTCCATCTCCCAAGCTAATGACTACATAATGGAAGGAATGATACGAAAATGAACTAAGTCCAAACAATGGATACGATTCCGGTACAGTGAAATGAATGTCTAAAATATAACTTATTGTCAGTGAAAAATGGTCATGGAGACATGGTTGAATGGATGAATGCATAATGGAAGGAATGATATGAAAATGAACTGAGTCCAAACAATATGTATGCATGTCCCCAACTTGACACTTGTCATGTTGGGAGCTACTTTGGCCCACTTGTCCCCAACGTTGCAACTTTTGATAAAATAATTATCCATGCTTTATGATTTAAGAAATATTAATATAATATTCCTTTTTTTCTTAAGCTCCCTAGCTTAGCCCTTTTCCTTAACTTGTAGGCTCCTCTCTTTCCCTAACTAGTGGATTTTAGTCCCCCATCTCTTTTATCATGGTTGGTCTGAGCACAGTGATGTATTTTATATTAATTATGAGATATATATAAAAATAGACGCATTGGCCTTTGACATCTAGGCTCTCTGGCCTAATCAAAACATAAGAATCCTAGATTATAATAACTGGCTCACCAGTCTATAAAACATAAAATATACGCAAAGTCTCCATGGCCTCAATATCACACACACTTAAGTTGTTGCACGTGGTATCCAAGAATGTGCACACTTCATCATTTTACTATGCAACACCTGCACACACTATGCCATAAAAGGTGCATACCAAAAAGATATAAGACATCTCACTAGCTTAAGTATATTTTCATTCAATTTTACATTTGGGTTCATCCTAGGGGTATTACAGTCATATGAAGAGTTCAAGCGAATTTTATGATTTTTAGGGTCTTGCTATCCATTAGCCCTTTTTCATGCTCCATGGGATGAAGTTGGGGTTGGGGGTAAATAACAAGTTGTCTGTAAGTTCCCTGTTTTCCGATAAGAGAGACACCTCAAGGAGATATTATCATAATAGACCATCTACGTGTAAGGATCATTCTCATCCCAGTCTTTAAGTATCCTATATGGAATCCCTTGACTGAGGTCGATTCAACGCATATGTGGGTGAAAGTGAAGAATCCTTTCGTTATCTAGTATGTGTCAATATTGATAAACTTAACCAACACATTGCTTAAGTTAAGTAAAAAATATGAAGTATAAAAATGTAGAGATACATTAGGGAGTCTTACCCAGACTGGTGGAGTCATGGCAGTCATAGTCAGCGGGTTAAATTATGGGAACCATCTCTGCATGGAGAGACCAGACCTTCCCTAGAACCAAGGACCTTTCTCTATCATGAGTTAGTAGTCTTCTTTTTTGGGAAAGTTGACAATGAAGAATCCTTTGGAACAAAAGAACAACTCATGACCTGGTGACCAAATCATGTTTACCCATTCTCTTAGCGTAGAGGTCGAGGTCCATAGTTTGTTGATGCGACACATGAGCGATTTTGCTTGGTAGATAAAAGCATAGCCATAGAAGTGGGGATATTTGACATCTATTATTGGAGGTTCTGTAGACTATTCCACAATGAAGGTGGAGCCAAAAATATCATTTTCTCCGGAAGTTTTAGCCTTGCACCCAAAAGGAGCAAAAATCCTTGTTTTCACATCATGATTGTAAGATCTTGGATAAGTGGAGGATGAATCACCTCCACGCAACGAAGAAGAGAGAGAAATGGTTGCGTTATTTATATTCCCATAACCTCATAGAAAAGAGCCATCCACCAGTTGTTGTCCTTCAAAGATTAGTCGTTGAAAGAAAGGTGAAATACGTGTAGCCGTGTGGATTTGGGTTTTAAGATAAAAAAGTAGAGTCTGAATCCTGAGCATGTAAGTAGAGATAAGATCTGGTGATGGTATTTATAAAAAGGGGGAATCATGTCGAAATCATGGAGCTAGCCTCGGTGCGATATTCAGAAGAAAGCCTCAATCTTGCGTGACTCTTAACATGATTCACGTAATAGGGTGAGGGCTTCATATCCACTGAGGGTTGAGGATCCCTGAGGTCTCTAATATCTTAAAGGTGCCCATGCTCTAGATCTAAGCTGCAACGACAACTAGGGTTCATATATTTCCATGCCTGCAGTCTCTGCTTGGCCTTGATCCAACCCTAAATTTCTAGTTCTCTCTCTCCATGTAGCATGTTGGAGCCTCCCTCATTATTTCTGCCATAAAAAAATTGGCCCGAGTACAAACCATCGACCTATACAAAGAGATTCTTCATATTATTGTGACATAATGCGTGCCTGAAGTTCACCTTGCAGAGGGGAGTGCCACGAATGTGATCTTTCGAGGCATCTTTCATGATTTCCATGATGTAGCCAATGGAAGGGTTCATTGAAGAAACCATTCTGTCACCATTTCCCCCATTAGGATGGAATAAAACCAAGGTAAATTACACTCGAGGTGACTTCAAAGGATAATTTTTGCCAAAAATTAACCCCAAGACAAAAAACCCACCCTCCCTGGGGGTCTCATCAGGACCAAAGATGTTGGCGCTCCACACAAAAAGATTGTCGACGGAGTGAGAAATTGGGCTACAACCCTCCGAAGGCTCGTTCCCGATAGCCTTCAAGTCAGACATCAACTGAAGATGTGCAAAGGACGACAATCTCAGAGCCAGGACTAGGGTTCGAGACAAAACAATTCTCCCAATCAATAGCTTATAAATAACCTCTAGGAAAAATAAAATATTTCAATATCCATTATTAAGTAAAATAATTTTATTATATATAATACTAAATATTTCAATATCCATTATTAAGTAAAATACTTTATTATATATATATATATATATATATATATGAGAGAGAGAGAGAGAGAGAGAGAGAGAGAGAGAGAACTCTATGTTAAAACTTTTTTATGATGCATTTGTCAATAGAGGGGGATGTGTAATTCCTTCCCATACAATAAATAGACAATGTTGGATATATATATATGAACTCACCTCCATAGATCCATCTTAACACTGATGAAGTCCCCTATGCAAAACTTTCCTAATAATTTTTAATCTAAAAATATGTTTGAGTATGAAGAATCCTCCCATGCTCAAAATAAAGCGACACATGATATATATAGGTATATATATATATATATATATATATATATATATATATATATATATATATATATATATTATGCAAATAGATGTATAAAATCCATCAAGAGAGATAAAAACAAACTTGAGAAAAAGTTTTAGCATAAATATATTTGATCCCTCTCAACACATGATACATGATAGATATAGAGTTAATATGAATTTACTCTAGAGAAAAGAAAGAAATAAACATGAATTTATGAAAAATATTTAAGAAATTCAATTTCCACCATTTTTTTACGTTTACCAAATTCTAATTCCTATTAATTCTTTTAAACTTTTAAGTTTATAAGAAAACCCAATAATTTATTAAAAATTCAATTCCTTTGATGTCAGAAGAATAAGAAATGCATGTCTTCATATACAAAAATTCCGTTAAGGTGGCACGACCTTAAAACACAAAGATCAGAAAATTCCTTTAAGGTAGAAAACCCTTAGAAAACAAAGATAAGAAAAATATATCTATAATGTATAGAAATAGAAACGACACTCTAAGGGAACCCAATTAATTCGAATCAACCAAATACAAAAATAAAGAAAACTATGTCTAGAATGTAGACAAAAATAGAGGATACATTAAAAATATGATATAAGGAAAACCAATTAGATAGAAGCAACCAAATGCAACAACATTAAAAAAATACTAAAAGATAAAAGTCTTTCAATATCAATTATAATGATTTATTATAATCAAATAAAAATTGGAAAAATAAATAAATAATGAGTGTAAACAATTTTGAATTTTAATTAACGATAACGATGATGATTATCATCCATGAGAACTAATTAAATTAGTTATTGATTTATCGTGTTGTTTTTATGAGTAAATAAATTGAAAATGAAACCTTCAAGTTTCCTTTAATTATTGTGGGTTAATAATCTATGAAGTTCCATTTTATTACAAATGATTTAAAAGTTAGATAAGGGTTCAAATCCTACTTCAATTAGTTGACCATTTGGAATTTCTGATGAGACCAAAAAGGGTTGATTGATGACTAAATAACCAAGGAAAAATACACTAAAGGGTTTCTATATGGATTAATTAAGAAAATGGTGAAGACATGTTTCTTAATCGACTAGGTGTCCAAAACAAGTTGGCAAAGAAAACATCAATGAGGGAATCAATTTGGAGTGGACCCAAAGGAATAGGCATTCACATGAGTTTGTATCGAGTGACAAAAAAAATTGGATAGAGGTCATGCTTGAAGAACTGGAAATCAACACAAAGTTTGGTAGTAGCACCATGCCTTAGAGAGAGAGAGAAGGCATGGTGGTACTACCAGATCACTTGGAGAAATTCACTTGGGAATTCATATGCATTCACTTGGAGGAAAATTCTTAGCATCATTAGAGTTCTTCTCTTAAGAGAAATAAGTTGTCTCTATAACAATGAAGAGACTTGGAGTCATCTAATTATTGGGAATAATGCAAACTGCCTCATTACCAAGAAACTTCAACAATAGTCTACACTTGGCTTAACTAACTTGGGCAAGTTTGTGAAAGGGCGTGACAAAACAACAAAGAAGTGGAATGAACAAAAAAATGAATTAGGCATGCAAATATTGTATGTTGACGTGATAAACCATGAATTAGTATTTAGGTGGAGGACAGGGATAGGTAACTGTCTGAATGACTCAACGAAGTTCATTTCAACCTTGGAAGTTGTTTTTAAGATATTAGACTTTCTACACCATGGGAAGCATTAGCTAGGATTGACCTTACTTTCTTTGTTTGGTAACTCTTAACAATTGTTTATACTATTTGAGTGGCTTTTTACCGATATTAGGGTTACAACTATAAAAATATTGTCCTGCTTTGGGTGATTTTGGTTGTGTTTCTTTGGGTTGTTGTTATATGATAAAGATATAAGAACATAAATCCTGAGAATACCAATCGACAAGTAAACAAGTAGTGAAAGGTTTGTCTAAGAATTGTTTATAGAGTGTGGCCAAGCCATTTCTTGAGTAGGCATAGTTCGAAAGAATGCAATCGTTTCTAGGCTACATGGGTGGGTGGTACCAAGTTGCATAAGTTAGTGTGGGTGAAGTATGAATTTTTTGGGACAGGTTAGACCTATCATAGTTGGTATCAAATATTTTCACCATTCGAAATATTAGGGTTTCTATGAAAAATAGAATGCTAGCATGAATAGGTTCAAGTGGAAACTAGGGAGAACAAACCCATCGAGGAGGTAGTGGTCCAAGAGATCATTTACCTCACTAAAAAAACAAAATTGTAGAATATTAAATGGTTTCCAAACTAGATGATAAACAAGATGAGGAACTCATGGGACATGATCAAAGACTTGGCTACTAGGGTGGGATCAACTGTAGAGCAATGGAAATTTTCTAGAAGGTCATCGGAAATGGTGGTAACATTCAACTCCCCTGCATGTTAGGATAAAATATGTAGAGACATGTATTGGTCAAAGAGATTCCAAGCAACATGGTAACTTCTTATGGGATACAGAAAAATTACTTGAACAATTGGATGGTGTGTCTGATGAGGCCAAGGTGAATGAAACTATGATGTAGCTCATAGTAAATGCCAAAATTTGGTGGAAAATATTGGTGGGAGACATTTAATTTGGAAGAACAAGAAAGTGGGTGGAGTTTTGAGAAGACTTGAAGTAAGCACGCAAAAAGAAATGAAGGAGAACTTCTTACCTTGTAGCTAGTGATGTATACAAAGGAACCAAATCATGGCATTGAAGAAGACAACCCATGTATAATACTGCATCAATGCATTCTTGGAACTTATGTTGGAAGTAAATAACTTACTGAGTGAAGACCTGTTATAACAATTTATGATG
Organism: Picea sitchensis; assembly: GCA_010110895.2. NCBI lineage: Eukaryota > Viridiplantae > Streptophyta > Pinopsida > Pinales > Pinaceae > Picea > Picea sitchensis. The sequence continues at coordinate 33,452 of SNQJ01S0048576.1, forward strand.
GGTCTTCAGTGTTATGTGCAATATGAACTATGAAGGAAAATTGTGAAATCCTTATAAGAAACTACTACAACAACAAACCTATGGATAACGTTTAAATCTTGGCCAATTAAGATGTAACACACTAATGACAGGGAAAAGAAAAAAACAATATATATAAATTTCTTCTTCCTCCATTAGTCGTTTTCTCCATTCATGGTCTCTAATCCTAGTCAATGGAAGTTAGGGAAGAACCTCAAATCCACTTAACATGCCTTATTTCCCTTAAAGCGCAGGTTGTATGGAACCCACAGATTCCTCCTTTACACCTTTAATCTTCAATGTATTTAGGCACTAGCCCTCTAGGCTAAGTCCCTTCCTTTATGTGACCAAGGTTGTGACCAGTCGTCAAATCGAAAGGAGCATCGCGATTTTTCATCTCACATATTCGTGTCTTACGAAATTCACTTGCTCATCCTTCCCTCAAAATGAGTGGATGGCCCAGATCTTTCCTCAATCCAACGATTCAGATCAAATCATGATTTCTCATTTCGTGAGTTCCCAGAACTCTACTTCTAGCTTACTGAGTTATGGACTCCCAATAAGACTAGATCTACGATCCACGATCTTCCTTCGATCAATGGTTGCGATCAAGTCACAATTTCTCATTTCACAACTTTGGAGGTTGGTTCACCTCTATTCTCCTGATTCTCGATTTCCCAATATTTGAGACCATCAGATCGATGACTCACCACTCCCCACAATCTAAAGGCTCAAATCAAATCATGATTTCACGTTTCGTGAGTTCTCACAACTCAACCCTTTGACTTCCTTGAGTCACGAGTCAGTGAAATGGTGACCTCTCACCACATGTTCTCTTGGATGAATGGTTCTGATCATTCCGGGACTTTCGAACCCCGTTCTTCTTGTGAACCCTCGAGGATTATCATTAGTTCACTTTATCTTGATTGGGCAGCCACTATTCTTTACACTCAGACTGAACAACTGAGATCTGTTCTCATCTATTCTTACTCCTCGTTGTGTGGACTATGATCTGACAGTCCAGATGATCAATCCAACGATCACTGTAGCTCATCCTACTGAGATTTCACTTTCTTCCTTGGTTGGGAAGATCTTAGATGTTTCAAAGGTCTCGAACTTTGATTTACTCCCTGTGAGCCCTGATGTATCGGTTTCAACTACCACTTTCCCTCCTGAGCTTATGAACTTGAGACAGGTTTGCCTCTTGGACCTCATCTGGGCTTCAGAAAGGCGCTTATCTCTTCTAATATTGTTTCTTATGGAATTTTGAAATCCCACGTACTCTTACATTAATCTACTCACATTGAATCAACGATCCATGACCTTCCTTGATTCAACGAACTAGATTACATCGCAACTTCAGGTTTCGAGAGTTTAGTCGCACCGACGTGTGAATCTCTCAATGTGAGAATCCTTGATCTCCCCAATCCTACGGTCAGGGAGGGTCCTGATAGATCCTTAGATCTATGGTCTAGATCACATCACAATTTTGGGTTTCGGGATTTTAGTCACGCCAATGTGCGAATATCCCGATGTGCGAATCTTGCGAAGTCTTAAGGGGTCGATGAGTTAATGCCCACATTCCTTCCTCAAATATAACGGTTGTGATTGACCACATATCTTCCTGAATGGATCTCATCCGTTCAACTTCCAAATGAAAGGACACTCCCTTTCGATACTTTAATTTCTCTCTATCCCTCTCGTGCTTCATCGATTATGAAGGATTTAAGAGCGTTACACTCTTTCTCCTGGACTTAACACATAGAGGGATATTTGGCACAACTATTGCGCTCCTTCATCATGTCTAGGACTTTATTGGTTATGGGTTTCTTCTTACCTCACAGAGAGATTATGCATATTTTCACTACCTCTCTTGAGCTTAATAGAAACTGTCCTCGCAGGGATTGCGCAATTCAACCTCCGCATTCAAGGAAGTACTCACTCGATTCTAGAACGGTGATGAAATTCACTAGGGAAAGTGCCTTCGAGTGATTAAACAAAGGCGCATGAAACTCCAAGAATAATTATAGGCTCCCAAAGAAACAAGTTACACATATTCATAACTTAATCATTTAATACAGAGAAAGAAACCTTTATAGACATGTAAATACTCGCACGCATCCATTATTTGAAATTCAAAAGAATAAGGAAAGAAAACACTTATTAGAACCATAGAGTGTGATGTGACTGCTGAAAGGGGTGCTTGTTTCCACCCAACCATACACTCAGTCAATCCCAATGGAATTATCATTGGCCACTCCCGAGCTTAAGCCACAATGCTTTGATATTCAATCGCTTACTTCTAGCTCAATGGAAGTTAGGGACGAAGGTTAATCTCCTTCTGCCAATACATAAATTAGATCATGAAGAAGGTTACTCTCCTTCTCCTGGTTCAATCTCTAATTTCCATGATCAAAAATCATTTTTCCTCCTTCAGTCCTTCCTTGGACCTAAGAGGTTCCTCTTCTGTCTCTACATTCTTGTCTGCAGGTCCCCCATGTCCACCAATATTCCTTACTTGTCTTCCTCGACAAGATTACATGTGGCTCGAATTACCTCATCCATGGTCAGGTCTAGAAGCCTTTTTGATGGGTAGTCTACCCCATCCCTCATTGACTCTTGAGGAGGCCTTCCCAGCTACTAGCCTGCCGAGAATTCATTCTTGGTCAGAGGGTTTTTATGATCTAAGAAATTTAATTCCAACATGGTATTGGTTAGGTGGAGGTTAACACAACCATTCTTGGTCCCCTCCACCACCTTTCACATCATTTCATGGTCTCTCTCTTAGCACGTCCCCTCGTTTAGTAGTCATGCAACATGTAACTATTTTCTATTAAAATAATCAAAATTTACATTCATTGACCTTCTACACAAGGTCCATCAAATCAAACATTCACAATTTTAAGTTTTCCATAGTTCCTTGGTTAATATAGTTATATTACAGACTGGGGAAAACAAGGTTTTACAATTCCCTCCCCCTTAAAAGAGTGATCGTCCTCGATGTTCTATATATCAACGTGATATGTATGTACAGAAGTAAACAAAATCGTATATGCCTATCTCATGGAATATTCCATTTCCCACATAGTCTCATTTGGGCCAAAGTGTTTCCATTACACCTTGACCTGTAAAATGGTTCAGTTCCTAAGTGAGGTTTCCTTCTTGTCTAATATGCATTGGAGTTTTGGAAGGAAATATCCCTCCAGATCCACCTAGATCACAGACCATTCAATTATATGATTAACATCATGTACATATTTATTCAAAAATGAAACATGAAAAAAATTATGTGTCTTTACAGTGGGAGGAAGTGCTAGCCTATAGGCTACAGGTCCCACTCTATCTAAGACTTCAAAGGGTCCACAATATCGAGGTGCCAACTTGGCACAGGCTCCCATTCTCATGAAAATCTTCCTAGGTATAATTCTGAGATAGACATAGTCTCCACTCTTGAACTCTCTGGGAGTTCTCTTTCTGTCAACATAACATTTCTATCTATCCTGAGAATGTCTTATCAGAACCACTTTTTGTTCCATTTCTTTCATCATGTCGGGTCTGATTGTAATTCTGTCCACTGGATTTCTCTGGTTGATTGGAATCTTGCACTATCTAAGGACTTCAAAAGGGCTCATCTTCAAGGATTCTTGATAACCGATGTTGTAGGCAAACTCTACCAATGGTAAGTAGTATTCCCACTTCTTAGGTTGATGCATTACATGCATCCTTAGCATGTCTTCTACTATTTGGTTCACTCTTTCTATATGTCCATCAGTGTGGGGGTGATAAGTTGTGTTGAATAACAATTTTGTCTCCAAATCGGCCATTAGGGATTTCCAAAAACTTGAAGTGAATTTCATATCTCAGTCAGATACAATTTCCTTGGGCATGCCATGCAGCCTGAATATATCTTTCATAAAGATGTTGGCAATATCTATTTCCTTCCAAGTTGACTTGACGAAGATAAAATGAGCAGACTTTTTCAGCTTGTCCACCATGAAAATGATGACATCATTTTTCTTGGTTGACCTTGGTAGTCCAATGATGAAATCCATGGATATGGTTTCCCATTTCCATTCTGGGATTGGTAGGGGTTGTAAAAATCATGTTGGATGTTGGTGTTCTTCCTTAACTTACTGGAACTCTAGGCACATAGATAGATAGTAAGATATGTCTCTCTTCAACCCAGGCCAATAGAATTGTTTCCTAGTGGTCGTGATAATCTTCTGATATGATGGGTGACCAATATATGGTCTCTTATGTAGTTCATCCATTATGAACATCTTCAAGTCATCACAGTTTGGAATATACAATCCATTTTTGTAAGTCAACAACCCTTCCTAGAGCATTTGGTAGCCTTCATACTTTAGCTTTGTAGACTCTTGTCTTAGTTATGAGGTCACTGTATTAAAGAATGCATCTCTCTTATGCATTTCTAATTCTTTCCATGACATCCATTTCAAAAGTGCTTATTTCTTCCAGATGAATCATTTTTATACTTCTGCTAAGGGCATCGACCACCTTGTTTTCATTTCCTTTTATGTGTTTGATTTAGAAATCAAATTCACTTAGGATAGCCATCCACCTAGCTTTCCTGGTGTTGAGTTTTGGTTTATCAAACAAGTGCCTCAACCCACAATGGTATGTCATAAGCAAAAATTCCCTTCCGAGGAGGTAGTGCCTCCACATTTTTAAAGCATGTACTATGGTAGCCAACTATAGGTCATGGGTCACATAATTGATCTAATGTTCATTTAATTTCTGGGACGCGTAGGAAATTACATGTCCTTCTTGCATAAGGACTCCTCGAAGTCCTTCCTTGTAGACATATGTACATATGAGGAAATCATTATCCGGGTATGCAATATTTAGAATAGGTGCATGGGTTAGGAGGTATTTAAGTTCCTGAAATCCTTCTTCGCATTTTGACATCCAAATGAATATAATCCCCTTTTTCTGAAGGGTAGTGATTTGAGAGAGAATCATGGAAAACCATTTTATGAACCTTCTATAGTATACTACTAATCCCATGAAGTACCTAATATGAGATTTTGTGTTGATCATTATTGTTAGATACGCTGAAATTTTTTATTGACTTCTATTTTTCAAAATGTAGATTTAGATAGGTTTCAATTGTTTCTCTTCTACGAGCAAGTGAAAGAGTGCATAGTGTCTACAACGAGTGCGTTGACAAAGTCTGTTTCGACTCAAAGGCTCATAAGGGACAACGTGAACTTATGTGTGCAAGGAGTGCATACCATTTGCAGGGCATGCGTGATAGAGTCCAGCTTGACTCAAAACGTTTTGGAGAGATAGCTAGAAGGAAGTTGTCTGCAAGGAGTCTGTGGTTGAGTCTTCTGACTTAGAAGCTCAGATAAATAGTGAGAACCATCCACATAAGTGGTTGGATTTCATAGGAGAATGTGCTGCAAGGCATGCATAGACTCGAATTGGACTAAGTATCGAAAGGAGTATTCTAAGAAGACAAGAGTTCAAGGAAGAACAAGCTCATGAGGAATAGTGGCGAGAAATCTTCAAAGGGAACAGTCCTTTTAGATTTCCCTTAATTATCCAACAAAGAACCGTCCAGGAGGGATTGGAGTCATTCCAAACCATTAGATCTGGGAGAAGTTGTATGGATAATTGACCGATAGGAATTTCAACATTTCGTCATTCAGAGCATTTCGAGGTGTAAAAAGGTGGGATCATCGAAGTCGTGAAGCCGTGAAGTGAATCTTAACCATTGGCTGTGAGGAGGTACATGGAAGTGTATTAGAGAATTTGGGAGTAGAGTTCCAGAGGAAGCAAGTGCGGAGTGAGCAATGTTTCATGAATTTGGAAAACCTGAAACACAACTAGACCACCAGATCCATGGAGACGGGTGGTAAAGAACCGTGAATTCAGAGGAAGTTGCTTTGGAAGGAAACATAGGAGGAGAGTGTAATATAGTTGGATCCCTAAGTGGCAAAGGATTGTTCCAAGTTTATAGCCCATGGTCACAAAGGAGGAGGAGTCTAGTGAGAGACTTGAACTCACAACCAATGTTGCCAAGTGTTGAAGAGCGAAGTTGCAAAAAGTCCAAACTTGCAAGAGACATCAAGGGGACCTATGCATGTATAAATTGTTCATCTTCTCTTGAAGGTTTGAAGAACCATTTTGGTTCGGGAAATAAAAAGATATAATACTGGGAGGTTGCAGAATCCCCAGGAGGGAAGGGGGTGTTTGTATCATAAACCATTAAGAGAATATATGCTAAATTAATTCATGTGAACAAAAATAAGTGGAATGATATATGCACTTTTTATAAAATTTACCTCCATCAATAAAAAAAAATTGAATTTGAAATGGAATTTTTGAAAATTATCTTAGATAAACCATGAATACAGTATATGGTAAATTAATTCATGCGAACAAAAATTTTACAAGGACATTAAAAGTAGCCTTTGCAAAGCATGAACCTCTTTTTCACAAAATAAATATGAGCATCATAGATTCATTACCACAACACGATTGATCCTAACAATAACCTAATGGGGATTTGAGTCATTTGACATTAGAGAATTCAATTCATTCTAAATACAAGACTATGCTAGACAAAACCCTACTGAGCTTTAGGAGTCCAACTAGGTTGTGCACTATCCCAACGAGGCACTGTGGGAGACAGAATGGTTGGCATCGAAGAAACATTCCACTCTGTCGTTGGTGGTAATGGAGCACGTGATGTGTCCCATCCTTCAACAGCTATTGGACCTTCAAATAGCCAAAAAAATTGACTATTTGAACATATTGTACAAATCCTCATAAAGCCATTTTTCATGTTTTTGTAACACTTAACCAACCAAATCCATATAAATGTTAATCTAAAATAAAATGCATACAGAGTCACATGAGAGAATGTTCTACTCCAACTTAGAACCAGGGATGATTTTAAGGATGGAAATTTATTTTAAAATGTAGAAACCTTGGCGAATATTACTAATCCTTCATATGTCAACTATAATGTTTGGTGATATTTTAAAAAAAATATTCAAATTTTTAAGTATTTTATATAGTTTTTATAAAATTTTGGCAATTTTTAAGGAAAAATAATTTTATCCTATAGAATTTGGGCGAATCATTTTTAAAATAATGAATCTTGTTTTTGGAAAAACCATGGAAAATTAGCCCATGAGCGAAATTTAGCCCCTAAAATCATCCCTAATTAGAACTACTAATACATGAAGAGTATGCTAGACGGGAATGAAGAAACAGTCACATGTGACACCTGTCCAATCAAACATGACCAGTGTAGGCACAACATGGATTGTGCTAGCTTTAGGGAACCCCATTGTGCATATGGAATCTCAACACCCCATTGATCTCTTGGAAGGGCGAGGGCATGTGTTGTATATTCAATAATATATTAAGCAATCAGGCCCTCTTCATATTTGTGCTCCTTAGCCTCCCGAGGCTCTCTGTAGAAGAACAAATCAACCTGCAACAAGCCAAGTTACAAATGCAATGTACAACTAGAATCTAAATTGACTTAACATAACAAGTTATAAAATCCATATGCATAAATTATTTAATATTGAAAATGAAATTATAACCACAAAATATGCAATTGCTTACCATGATATCCCATTTATGACTGGTAAGGATGGTTCCTCGCATCTATAGATTCATTTTTGCCAACACCCAAAACATGAAACCAATGTTATGTTTTCCCTTGTTGTTGGCAGGTATCCCAATATCCACATGTTTCATTGGTGAATTCGTATCACATAAAGAAATGGATGGAATATTCCCAAAGGTCATTTCTCTTATGGGCTATAACAAACATCAAAGATGGCCCATTATTAGAAAAAACATGGAGTAAAATTATATTCAATCAATTGTAATGAAACTGTTACTCCTAAATTTTGATAAGGATGAGAGACCTTGTCTGGAATAAAAATGCAAATTCATTACCTGAATATTTTGCAATCTCTTAGGATGGGAGTCGAGTATGCATGGGGTAAAATCACTTCCATTTTCTTAAGTGAATGTTCCATAAGGTTTTATAGAGCCAAGAATATTAGTGATGGTAAAATGAAGTGAAGTAAAGATAAAAATTACACGAACTTGGAGATAGAAAATTTGAATAGCTTCCTAGCAGTGTTGTAGACAATAAGCCCAAAGTTTGCATCACATAAAGCCGATAACTCGTTATCCTTCTTGAAAAGCACATTGTGCCTCTTGGACAATGTTTCCTATATCCTTGTGGTGTTCAATATTTTCTTTATTTATTGATTGTTGGTGATTTCATGCTAGGCTAGTGATAATGGAGCTTTTATATAGAGCGTACTAATCTCTGAATGTAGTTTAACCGACCGAACTAGTCTAGGATATGTGGATTCATCGGTTGCATCAATTATATATGGATTCATTGATTGCATTGTGTTTGGTTGCATAGACCTTCTCATAAGTTAGAGAGTCAGAGAGTTTTCAAATGGCTGGTGATTTATCAAGGGGATCCATACAAGGTGTTGGCCAAGAGAGGGCTCTTTAATGTTCTCTTTTAGGTTTGTCCCTGATCTAAGACAATGAAGGACATATTTTTGGAGTGTCAATATGTGAAGCAATGTTCAAGGTTTATTTAGTATCAGTGCTCAAGGGTGCTTCAGGAAAGGTTTTTCTAGCAATATGTATTATTTGGTAATGGGTGCATTAAAGTTCACCTTGAACTTTCAAGGGTTTCACATTGTTTGAGGATCACAAATTTATTTATTTTATGGAAGAATAGATGTTAGGCAGTTTTTTCTCATTATGTTAGCTAACTAAGTTAATTGTGTTCTATGTGGAAGGATGAATTTTTCAATTAACTTCTACCCATAGGAACTCTATTGATAAAAGATCATTGCTCCTTGGACCTATACGAGTATTATGACTTTCTTTGAATGATTATTTATCGAAGGAAGAGGATATGATCTCTCTCTCTCTCTCTCTCTCTCTCTCTCTCTCTCACACACACACACACACACACACACACACACACACACACATATAACCTTGGATTTGCTCAGTAAGAATAAAGACTAGGATCTCTATGAAAATTTTATCTATTTAAAGGATGAATAATCATATTTGTTTAAAGGACGATTCAACATATTTGTTGAGCATCATATTCTCCTTCATTCACCTTTTCTAAACTTTTTTTTTCCAAGAACCTGAGGATTGAGATCAAGCTGGAAAAAGCTCATCTCTCTTGGATATTATCTTCATCTTTCTAGGATTTTCCTTTTTCCATAGATTTTTAAATTTAGATTAGCCTAATAAACATGTAATATCTCTTTAAATTAACAAATGATTAAATTCTGTAAATCTTATCAAATTTATTGTTATTATTTCATACAATTTTAATAGTGTAACCATATCATAATTTTTTTTTTTCAACACACATTTATGAATATTGACCATATATGATTATCAAAAAATATTTATCAAGTTCATATCTATAACATAAAAGATGTGTAGCATATATAATATTAATAAACTATATTGGAAACAATAATATAAAAAAAAAATAACAAAAATTAATGGGAAAAATACAAAAATTATAATAAAATAAATCAATTTACATCTTTTTTAAAGTATATCTCCACAGACTTTACCAGTTGAGTTGAGGAGGTATCATAAATCAATTTGATGTCTTAGCGGTGACCATAAAAATAGATTATTATTATTATTTATTCAAATAGAATTAATTACTTTTATTTCTTTTGATCCCTTTCTAGATATTATTTCTATTTATTTTTCTCTTAATGTTTACTAAACCTAAGATCATCTATATAAAATAAATAAAGTCTGATATCATGTACACCTAAAATCAAACAATATACTTACCTCTATAGAAAATAAATGAAATCTGGTATCATGTACACCTAAAATCAAACAATAAATGCTTGGTCAAAAAATGACTTGAATTGGAATGAGCTAATATTATGATTTATTTGGCACTGACTTGAATTATGATGAGAATGAAGTGAATTGGAATTATCTAATAGTATTATTGAAATTATGAAGACTTTGTTAGGGTAAAATAATACTTTGTTTGGAAATGCCCTGAGTTATGAGGATATTCATCATCGTGGCTAAACTAAAATTTGTATTAAAAGTATACTTTGTTTGAAAAAGACCTGAAATATGTGAAATATGAGGGTAGACATCCTTGCTAACTAATTGGACCAAATTTGACTAAACTCCATTCTCATTTATTTCACGTGACAAAGAATACACATTGCCTAAAATTTATTCCACCTGGGTTGTTTTTGACAAAACGTGGATTACATTTGCAGAGTTTATGTAAATAAAAGAAATGAAAGAAGTTCAAGTAGAGTTTCAATGCACTGTTTGACATAACGTGTATTGACAGAAATTAAAAATCCGTCGTCCGGTAGGGAAAACATGTGTAAAAGACTCTCAAATGTATTAAATGCTTAAAAAAAACTATCAAATAAACCTCTAAATTCATATAAATTAAACTCGAAGTTGATATAAATTAAAATAAGCAAACCACTACTAATTTTATTATTTAATAAATAAAATAAAAACTATTATTTAAGAAAAAAAATAAAAACTATAACATGTAATTATCGAATTTTTAAAAATCCTCTATGAATCAGGGCAAAAAGCATGATTCAAAACGAAAGAAAATCATGAATAGACGTTGAAGAAAATCATGAGAGCAACATTGCGTGAATCGGGGGGAAAGCATGATTCAAAACCGAAAAAAAAACATGAATAGCGTTGAACAAAAGCATGAGAGCAACATTTTCTTCAACGGTTCCATGCTTTTCTTCAACGGCTATTCATGCTTTTCTCGAAGAAAAGCATGACTTATTTGTGAAAGGTTTCATCTGTCGAATCCAGAGGGTAAGGTCCTAATTTGTTGAAGAGAGACAACAAATTTGTCTCGTTTGCAATGATTCGGTGGAGAAGAGGGGCGCATGCAGAAAATCATTACATCAATCTCAAATCTCATTCAATTTCAACATTTCTCTTCTCTTTTCTTCTCTATCTATACTCTGGTGTGTCTGTGTCATTGGGCTTTTCGGTCTCAATGGAATATGAGCCTGTTGTGTGTTTTCAGTTGTTTTCCTCTGTGTCTTTGTGATTGGGCTTCGGAATATGATTTTATTGTGTGTTTTTTCTCTATCTATGCTCTGGTGCATCTTTGTCATTGGGCTTCTCGGTCTCAGTGGAATATGAGTCGGTTGTGTGTTTTCGATTGTTTTCATGTGTGTCTCTGTGATTGGGCTTCGGGCTTCAGAATATGAGTTTATTGTGTGTTTTCGGTTATTTGAGTCTAAGTTTGAGTTTGTTTTAATGGTCTATGTCTAAATCAGTATGCGATAGAAGAGGAGGAGGCGGCTAGGCTGGGTCGAAATAGAGGCAATGAATCTGGGCTGGCTGGGACTGGAATGGAGGCAAACGATCTTCAAGGGATTCGAGAATGCAGCTGAGCTCAATGCTCTTTCTCGATAATTGAGGTACTTCAATTCCAGGTACGTTAATTATTAGCCCTACTCTTAGTAATAATCTCATTAATTTCTATTAATTTATTTTTGGGTTGGGCTGGTTGGGTTTTGGGTTGGGCTGGTTGGGTTTTGTTCTCAGCATATTAGGTTTTTACTAAATGATCTAAGCTTTGTTTTTCTCTCAAAAGTTGTGGATCCGCTAGTGCTTTTGTTTCTGTTTATATTTCAGCCTTCCAATCAGGATTGAGTTCTGGTATTCCCTGACCTCCTTTAATAAGGATAGTGGATTGTTATCATTTCATCTGAGATTTTATTTTCTCTTATAAAATCTAGAAAATATTATGTATCAATGGTTTAAATTGCTTGGAGATTGTATACGATTCGAGGAACAAGAAAATATTATGTATCAATGGTTTAAATTGCTTGGAGATTGTATACGATTCGAGGAACAAACATTTGTGCATCATAGTTTAAATTTTTTTAAAGATTTTTATATAAAAAAGACTCGCTTCATCCATAGGAAGAGTGGGTTGGGTTTTGTTCTGAGTTGGGTTCAAACCAAATCAGACGACATCACAGGTTTCTCAACCAGATCACATCACCCTCCCACTCTAGGTTTCTCCTTAATCGCCAATCGTTAAAAGGTGTATCATTTACCATTCTCCTATTTTAGATTCTAATATTTATTAATTAGTAGGATATTAATATATTTCACAAAACTTGTGCACAGTTGTTTACCTTTCTTTAAAAGATGGAAAAAATACTTTGTCCACCAAAATCTAGATTTTAAGTTTTCAGTTAGTTTTTTTACTGCATGGATATCCTTTCCTATATTAAAATACAATTTGTACATTTATATTCATTTCTAAATTAAAAAAATATGTTTGTAAGTTTTGGTTTCTTTATTTACTTTTCATTAAACTTTCTCATATTAAAATACAATTTCTATACATACAATGATTTCTAAACTAATAACTGTGTTTGTCAGTTTTCGTTATTTATTTACAAGGAGTGTTTACAATTGATGTATTGATTTTGACTTATGATAATTTGTCTTTTTTTTTTAATATTTGTTAATTCTGATTTTGAGTTTTTTTTATAAATTGTAGCCATACATATTTATTTTTCATGATATTATAAATGTTTTTGAAAACTGATGTTTACTTAATTTTTATATTTTACTAAAATGAAATTTAATTGTTATAAGATTTGCAATCTTTTCTTGTTTAATATGTCTATTTTATTATGTAATTTATCTCAATAATGCATGTATAGAAT
>SNQJ01S0048577.1:21341-34169 GCA_010110895.2 Picea sitchensis
TACTAATCATCAACCTCCAATCAATGGTTGAGGAATTTGGGATTTTCTTCTACCTCATCTACTAACCAACTCAAAGGTTGAGGAATCCCTCCCTCATCTTCCAATCAACTCAAAGGATTGTGAATCTGGGATTAAGATCTCCCTCCCTCGTTCACTAACCAACTTAAAGGCCTTTGGTAGCCATCAGCTCCAATGCATGATCAACAAGACAACTAACAAGCTCCTAAAATGGCCCATCTTGTTAATATTTTTTTATTCAGTTACCTCCCCAAAACCTTGAATTTTGCTTATTGTTAAGCCCAGTGTATATTGAGCTAACCAATTTTGTGACTAATGACAATTTGTTGATTAATAACTTACAATGGTTAATTTTTTATTACATTTTATGAGTTGTCATGTGAATATGCTTGAGTTTTCCTTTATGCTAATGAGTATGAGTCAATGATGTGCTTGTTGATGAATTGAACTCCATAACCTTGACTATTATTGTTGTAGAAAAATTGTTTAAATGTTTTTAGCATTTGGTTACACAATTGGCACCTCCCTAGCTACAATAAGGAGAAAGGACGAGTAGGTGACCATGTTCGTTCCACTCCATAGCTTGTATGCATTCATCAATTCAAGGAAGGAGACAAGACAACTATTGGTACAATATTAGGTCATGTAAAGATTGACTTGCCCTAGCGACATGAATATAGAAGTGATTAGGGCTACAAAAGCACAATCCACAATGCTCTAGCTCGAGAAGGAGGGAGACGGTCGTGTACTCTACAATAGTCCATTAAAGCAGTCGATAATAAGGAAGAGTGACTCTATGACTCCATGTGTTTTCCAACATACCACCTGTTCTAGTGTGAAAGGAAGATCACACACCCCGAAATCTCATTCCTCAACAAATCGACATTATTGGTGAAAAGGAAAATGGAAATTTTAGGAGTAAGATTGTTAGTACATAGATTTGAGTTCCTCAACAAGACTCCAAGGCTTCTCCATTGTAATACGCTCATCCACAACTCATATTAGGGTAATTAGTTATAGATTTTGAAGCTTTCTCACATCTTGGGTTAGAGAGTTGTATATTCAAGTTTGTAATTTGTGGAAGTTATTAATGAAAGAAAAGACCATTATTTCTTCTAAGTTAATTTAAGTTTTGAAGAATGGATTGGCAAGTCCTCTTTAGGCAAAGCCCGCATGGAGAGGTTGGTGGTGAATGCACCTTTATGTTTGTTTTTCATTGCATATGTATTTCATCGTGTTGTTATTTTCATTTATGTGGCTAGAATATATATGTCAATGTGATTATCCTTTCACCAACATACCATGAACCCATGGTTGGAAAGGAATTTGTTGTGGTAATTCAGTGTGCTATAGATCAGGGTTCTTTTCAAAGCATTTAATTCTTCTTTATATTATCAATATTTCTATGCAATTAAGTCTTGAACAAATCATTTCACTTTCAATATCATTGTTAAATCTAAAAGAGATGTAGGGTTTTGTAGCACCAACCAATAAGCCACAAGGCATTTTATGCTTGGAAAACTTATGTTGTAGAACACTAGAACTTTGTTGTAGATAGGATGCATATAACTCATGTAGTTTCCATAATACAAAATCTATTATGTAGTTCTTTTTTACAGCTAAAGATTGCATAAATTTTGCACAACACTTCACAAGTCTACRATTCCCCTAGTTGATAGTTTAAGTATGATCCCCTGAKATTCAGTAGCCTTTATGCTACAGATGTTCAGCTCACCACATTTTGGCACTGTTGTCAAGKAGATGCTAAAATCTTCAATGAAAAAAGCACCACCGAATGGGAATTCCACTRTAAAAGGGAGATGGAACCAAGGTTCCCAAGGGTTTCCTTTTGCAAAGTGGTTTATTTTATGTATTCAATAGGTTGTTTTTAAGAAGAATGCATGCATTGCAATAGGGATAAATTATGAATATTTTTATTAAGATGATATAACCAAAGTGCAGAAAAAGGAAGTACAAGGTAAGAACAAGAGATCTACCAATTTCATTATAGATAAAGATTCTCTTAGAATAGTACTCTTGAGGGGAGCAAGAGATGAGTGTAGTGAAGCCCTAAAATTGTTACATATGGAGATATCTCAAAATGGACCTATGATGATATACATGATGTTTGGAAAAACTACTCAAGATTTGCTACTAGGAAGAACAAAAGCATAAGAGGAGCTATTGCACAAACCTCCAAAGCTACATCTAGATTAACAAAGGTAGAAATTGTTAATATGTTGGAAGACATGAAGATGAACATTTTACATTCACTCACAATTCAATTTGATACTTTTCAAGTCAAGAAGAAGTAATAGGATGTTGAGAAGGCTTTGGAAAATTTTTGTCCAAGGTGCACAAGCAAACCCGCTCACCATGAATGCCCAGTAAACGATGTAGAAGTCTCCAATCTCTACAAGGGAAATCATGACATCAAATATTTCCACAGTGGCCTAGTTTGAAGGCCATGTATGAGGGTGCAAAGTTGAATATGGAGCAAGTTTTCTCCATCAACCAAAGAAAGCAAGGTCTACCATGCTCAATGACTTAAGGTATGCCCTATGAACATCCTCAGTATTTTAATTCTACTTGGAATAGTCAATTGAATCCACCTACAAATATATATCCACGATCTTGGCCAAATCCATTTCTAACTCAATAGAAATAGCAATGGAAATACCCAAACTTCCAAAATTAGCAACCACCTTTCTTTTCTTACCAGCAATCTTAATAAAACCAGTGGGTTTCTTAGCAGCAACACTAGAGATCTCAAAAAGGGTGGCAACAACCTCCTCAACAATAAGAATTGTTTCCACCTCCTAAGTAGAACAATACTCCCCAACATCATAAACTCCCTAAACTACATGGTCAACCTACACCAAACCAAAACAATAATAAACAAGTCTGTAATAGTGATACAGTAACTCACAACACCTACTCTCTAGAACCCCTTGTTTGTGATAAAGTTCAACTTCATTCATGGAAATTGGTAACAAAACCTTTGCCACCAATCATCATTGAACTTGTTGATTAATACCAACTACATAACCCTAAAACTCACATGTAACAACTTACACCTCGATAGGAAAAGTCCCAATCAAAGAACAACCCACCTTTCCCATAAAGGTTAAGCTAGTCCAAGCATATCATCCAACCATAATTTGACCTTTTTGGGGAGCTTAAAAATATGTGTTAAAATACCCCTAATTCAAGCCATGAAGGATGTACCTATTTATAACAAAGTTGTAAAAGATTTATGCCTGAAGAAACTAAGAATAAAAAGAAAAGATCCACAAACCATCCATGTCATAGGACAACTTTTTGATCTTATGCTTGAAAAAGTATTTATTCCTAAATATTTCAATCCAGGTAGCCCCATAGTTAGTATTCACATTGTCAATAAATTGACTACAAACACCTTGATTGATTTAGGAGTAGCCATAAATGTCACAATAAAATATACCTTTGATAAATTGGAGCTCCAAACACTTTTGAGACAAACCCCTACTATCCTCCAAATGGTTGATAGATCCACTGGCAAGCTAGAAGGAATGATAGAAGACATTATAGTCTCGATAGACTATTCGGAATACCCAACAAATTTTATGGTCTTACAAACAAAATCAAGACTTGGAGGTTACCCTTTGATTCTTGGAAGACCTTGGTCAACAATTGTTGATGCTTACATTGGTTGTAGAACTAGTGACATGACCACTTATGATGGTTAATCCCACAAAAAGCTAACATTATATCCATCATCTAATCCACTCCTAGAAGCCACAAAACAAATATGGATCGAAGATGAAGTAAGGGACAGATTTTTTGAGGAGCCTACTAAATATATCATTACCATTGATAAATCCCTAACCTTGAAAACGTTAGATGAGGATACTATGATCTTAAACTTTGTGCAGAATCTCTATCGTCCTAAGTTCCAAATTAAAGAATTGAATCAAGAATATGATGATGACAACAATAACAATGAAGACCTAATGGAATCCAATTCAACTAGCATTATTGGCTTCACATATATCCCACTACAACATTGTCCAACTCATCAACCATTGCAGTAGAAATTTTTTCTAGTAAAACTCTAGAAATCAACATCTAGCTAAGTTCTCCTCAACATAAAATGTTGATGAATTTACTACAAAAACACCACACAACTTTTGCATGGGAATATAAAGAAATGATATGTATTGACCCAATCATTTGTAGACATCATATATACATTAATGAAAATACCCATCCCATTCGACAACCTCAACATCGAATGATTTCAATCCTTAAGGACATTGTTAAAATATAGTTGCAGAAACACTTAAATGTTGATTTCATCTACCCTATTTAAGATAGCCAATGGGTTTCTCTATTAAATATAGTCCCAATGAAAGGAGGGAAATGGAGAGTATGTGCAGACTATAGGGAGCTCAATAAAGCAGCCCAGAAAGACCACTTCCCTTTACCATTCACTGATCAAGCGTTGGATACATTATTCAAGAAAAAATATGTCTCCTTGTTTTATGGTTTCAATGAGTATAACCAAATATAGATAGCCCTGGTGGACCAAGATGAAACAACCTTTACATGCCCATGGGGTACATTTTCCTACAAGGTCCTACCTTTTGGTTTATACAAGGCCCCTGCCATATTTCAAAGAGTTTCCCTCAACATCTTTTCAGAGTTCATCCATGACGATGTAGAAGTACACATGGATTATCATGGTATATGGAAATACAGATGATGAAGCTTAAACCAATCAAGAGAGAGTGCTACAAAGATGTAAAGATGTGAATATTTCCCTCATTCACGAAAAATGCTTCGTGCTAATGAATGAAGGTATAGTGCTAGGACACCATTTTCAATTGTGGGCATCATGGTAGATCATGTTAAAAGTTTAGTCATCCAAGATCTGCCTGACTTTACAAAACAAGGTGATGTCTAAAGTTTTATGGGTCATGTTGGCTACTATAGTAGCTTCATTCTTGATTTCAGCAAGACAACTATCCCATTGTATATCCTCCTCAGAAAAGATGTTGAATTTTTATGGACTTTAGAATGTCAAACAACCTTTTACGCTTTGAAAAAGAACTCGATCTCAATCCTTGTACTAAAAGGAAGGAATTGGAACCTTCTTTTCTATGCATATAGATGCTTCAAAAAAATCCTTAGGTATTTTTGTAGGATAGCATGAGGCTACATAAAAGGTACACGATTTATTTCATCACCAAAAACCTTACCGAAGTGTTGACTCATACTTCGTCACCTACTATAAAAGCTTGGAAAGTATTGCAATGCCTATATATTTATTATGAACTAGTAATAGGTGAGGTCCCCTATGAGAAAACACACTAAAAAGATTATTTCCAAACATATCATTTCCCTCAGCATGTTGGCATACCATAAATTTCAGTTGAGACATCATTTTAGTTATGGTACTTCAAAGCAATGGTATAATGATTCAAACTTTTTTATGGTATTTATCAATACGCATGATTGAATGATGCAAAATGTTTGTTTTCATTTAAGAATGGTGTATGGCAGTTTGTGAAAACATCAAACTACAGTCAAAGTAATTGCAAACGTAGCCTTATTCTCTTCTCAGCATCATGACAACATTAAATATGGCACTCATGAAATAATTTGTTAAAAGCATGATCTRCTCTATTGTATGGTCATGTGTATAGTGAAATTAAAKTTCATTGCTTATACTTTGACATTCAAATCATATTAAGCTTAAGATTTGAGAAATATATACTTTAAAAGTTTATATGGCTTGATTTTGGGTTTGATATGAGAAACCAAAACTTTGTACCTTGACATGCTCTGAATATGTGTTGATAGCATTGTTCATTGCCATATGGAAAATAGCATATCCATATATATATCAAACCCAAAATAAAACCATATAAAAAATTTTAAATATATATTTCCCAAATCCTTAAGCTTAATATTCTTTGAATGTCAAAGTGTAAGTTTTGGTTTCTTACAAACTATATATATATATATATATATATAAGTTGGCATTGTCCATTGGATGTAGTTTGGGTGTTTGGGATGATTGTTACCTTTCCACCCAGGTTCAATTCCTTGTGAGTGACATGTTGTGCCCTTAAATGGGTTTATAAGATACTCTTGTTGTTGAGCCCCCAATATTCTGAAAATAATCGGCCTCCCTATGTTCTCTCGTGGATTTCAGGGGAGGGTTGTAAGACCATAATCCTAACTTCCCTTTGTGTATTACTTGTATTAGGCACCTAGACCTTGGTTAATGCATCACAATGCATTTTTCCTCACTTTATTTGACTTTCTAGAGAGGGTAGGAGACACTTTCCTTGTTTTTAGGGAGTTTTCCTTAAATTTAGGGATATTGACATGGAGTTAATCTTGATTTATTTAATTAGAACTCCACTTAGTGACTCCTTTCCAACCTCCATGCATAGTTTAAACACCTAAAGGAAGGAGAGTGCACTTCCTTCTTAAATCAAGGAAATTGTCCCTTGATTTTAGGGATTTACCCCCTTTCTTTAGTAAACTTTGCATGTTTAGCTAATCAGTTAGTAAACTCGCACTTTTCAGACTATCATACTCATGTTAGGTGTGGTTTATCTATTTTACAGGTTTAGGCATGTTCTTTAGCCATTTATACATTGCTTTTAGTGGCAGTTGCTATTATTAGTGACAAGATCAATTCCTCTCTACATATTGGATTGATCTCATTGTAATTTCAAACATATTGTGAATACATTCATTCTCGTGGAGTAAATTCTTATATATCTTTCTCTTATTTGTTTATTTTCAAATTGATTGGATTAGTATTATTTTTCTCATCGAATTCTAGATCTCTTAGGTCTCAGAATTTTACATGGTATGAAAGCCTCGAGGAATCTGAGGGAGAGGTATACTAGTTTTATTTGCAAGTGAAAGATCATCAAAGGAGGCAAAAAAAATCAATGGATCAACACCTTCAGCCCAATCATGTTGTCCTAACTCCATTCAACTACTTTTAAAGGAAATTCGAGATCACCCTTGCTCTCTGAAGCAAGAGTCTCTACCGGATAACAAAGGGTACGGAAATTGAGCCAACAAATGTTGTGGATAAGGCAAAGTATTTCAATCGAATGGATGAAGCCTTTGGGATGATATGTCTCTCCATATCAAGAGACTTTATGCTCCATGTCGACACCGCATCATCCCCCAACGGGGTCTGGACTAAGTTGGAAGAGTTGTTCGGTAAACAGGATGAACTTCGAGCCTACAGTTTGGAGAACGAGCACATAGGTTTGAATCTGTCAAATTTTTATTCTTTGCAAGAGTATTTTACAAAGTTTAAATCTCTTTTAGTTCAGCTTAAAAATTGCAAAGTAGTGAAAAAATATGAGCAGCTCATCCTTTCCATTCTCTCAAAACTAGGTCCCGATTACTCAGTTTTTGTTTCCTCGTTTCATGCTTCAAAATTAACAACTATGAAGTGGAAAATGCCCTCTTTAGATGATTTTATTGAAGAACTAACTCAAGAGCAGGCAAAATTAGTTTCCATGGGCTCCATAAAGGGTTCTAGAGATCATGTTCTTGTAGCAAACGAAGCAAGCAAACCGAATTTCAAAGATCAGAAAAAGGGGAAAGGCAAAAACCCCGAGGCTAGAAAGGAAAAGTTCTTGAAACCGGCGGATGAATCTTCTTTGGATCACAAAGGGAAGAAGAAAAAGGAAAGATCTAAATGCATCTATTTTCAAAAAGGTTATCATCCTGAAGATTCTTGTATGAGGAAAACTATAGATGAGATGGAGAAGATGCTACAGAAAAACAATCTCATGGTCCCGACAAATGCAAGGAAGAAGGATGAAGAAAAACCGACCGAAGGAAGAGGAAAAGCTTGTGATGGTCATGCTTTGATGGTAGTCACATCCTCCCCATCCACTTGGATCCTTGATTCAGGTTCTTTGAATCATATGGATGCAAATAAAGAATCATTCTCGTCCATTGAAGAGTGCACAAGACCTTCTATTATCATGGGAGATGACACACCGGTTGAGGTATGTGGTAAAGGCATAGTTTCTTTGGAAGGGGGATATTTTGATAATGTGTTGCATGTCCCCTCGTTGTCCATGAACTTTCTTTCCATATATCAAATCCCACGTTTAGGTTCTAGAAGAAAGGTCGAATTCTATCTAGATTCAGTGGAGATTTTGAACTTAAAAGCAGGGTCCCGTGTAGCTCACGGTGTTGCAGATCATCACTCTCGGTTGTATTCCTTCTCTCATTTAATTCCCAAATTTGTATGTACAACATTTTTGACTCATACTAATGAATAGATCAGGTTATGGCAAGAGATGTTTGGGCATCTTAATTACATGTACTTGCATCAACTCAGCAAAGAAGACATGGTAATCGGTTTGCCTCAAATCAAATTTTCCAATGGGATCTGTCAGGGCTGCATTCTTGGTAAGCATCCCGAGCAAAAATTTGACAAAGGAAAAGCATGGAGGGCATCCTCACCTCTTCAAATGATTCATAGTGATGTCATGGGACCCTTTCCCTAGCCCTCAATCAGCAAATATCGGTATGTACTCACTTTTATCGACTACTACTCTCGCTTCACATGGGTGTATTTTTTGACATTGAAATCTCAAGTTTTTCAATATTTTTAATAATTTAAAGCACTTGTTGAGAATTAGTCTGAGGGAAAGATTAAGACCCTTCGTAATGATAATGGAGGTGAGTATTTTAACAAATATATGTAACAAATTTGTTCCAAAGTGGGCATCGAGATCCAACATACAGTGCCTTACACACCTCAACAGAACTGTGTTGCTGAGAGAAAGAACTGGACACTGAAAGTGATGGAAAATTGCATTCTACGGAAGAAATCATTGGCTCTGAAGCTATGGGATAGCTATGGGATGAAGCCATAAATTGTGCAGCATACATTCATAACCGTGTTCCTCACAAATCCCTGAAGGGAATCGCTCCTTTCGAAGCTACGTGCAGTAAGAAACCAAACATCTCTCATTTCAGAATTTTTGATTGTCGTGCATGGGCCAATATTCCATTTGATAAACGAAGGGCACTAGAGCCTCAGAGTGTTAAATGCATATTTTTTGGATACCCTAAAGGTTTCAAAGGTTATAGGTTGCTACAAACTTTTATTGATTCACTTTTCATTGAGCGAAGTGTGAAGATCGAAGAGGGTCCACTACATGCAATTTTAGATCAACCTACCGAGGATTTATTGGATGAAATAGTTGAAGAGGGTTTTGATGCTCATTCAAGAAATTTAGATAATGATGATGAGCATGTATTTGGATCAGATTCATAGGTTTATGAGCAGGTCATGGCTACTCTAGATCCCCTACCAGTCTGGGCCAAAAAGACTTTATTGCAATGGCCCCGCGACCGTTACGACACAAAACGACGTAAGAAAAAAATTAATTGGAAAATAATGTCCATAATGAAATCATAACGACACCACTTGACGATATCATAATGAATAATTTCACGTGACACATAAACAAAAGCATAGCATAATAGAAAATCAAGAAGCTTGTAGCAATTTATGAACATTACTCAGATAGAGGATATAAATGACTACCCACCCATCCTACCCTGCAATGGTTAGGGCCTTGAGGACAAAATCAATCCAAGACAACTAAGCTAACAACAACATCAACGATCATCTAATTCATCAATCCATCAATTCTAACATCAATTAACCAAGGATCATGGGTAATCATTACCATTATCCATCTTACATCAATATTAATTAACGACGCATTAGTAATNGCCCCGCGACCGTTACGACACAAAACGACGTAAGAAAAAAATTAATTGGAAAATAATGTCCATAATGAAATCATAACGACACCACTTGACGATATCATAATGAATAATTTCACGTGACACATAAACAAAAGCATAGCATAATAGAAAATCAAGAAGCTTGTAGCAATTTATGAACATTACTCAGATAGAGGATATAAATGACTACCCACCCATCCTACCCTGCAATGGTTAGGGCCTTGAGGACAAAATCAATCCAAGACAACTAAGCTAACAACAACATCAACGATCATCTAATTCATCAATCCATCAATTCTAACATCAATTAACCAAGGATCATGGGTAATCATTACCATTATCCATCTTACATCAATATTAATTAACGACGCATTAGTAATCTAGTTCTAAATCAATCAAGCATCATTAATATTTACTAGCGCATTAGAATAGATATTAAATTAAACATTCTATCTACATGGCGCAAGTACTCTAAACACATATCCTTCAGCTTAACTAGAGCGCAAGATAAACCATTCTAAACCATTGCCCATGACCTAGAAATCATAAGTGCAAGAGGTCTAATGTCTACCTCAATCATTCATTAGAATTTAAAGGCGCAGAGGCTGTTAATCTAGTAATCACTGATAAATCTATGACGCAAGTAAATATTGGGATCCATCAATCATTAATACATAAGTTCCGACTGCGCACAAGTCTAAAATTTAAAGCTCAATTTATGACGAGAATTCTAATTGCGCAAGAGTACGATAATCATCAATCATTCGTCTAACTATGGGAATTCAAGCGCATTACTTAACCAACCAGATAACCGCACATCTAATCGCATACAAAATTAGCCAAGTAACCCAATCTTAAATTAATTACTGCCAACTCAACCAAATTAATAACCATTACTTAATACCTAAAAATCATTAAGACGCAACCATTCTCTTTTCTTAAAAGACGCAAACTAAATTAATAAAATATTATTGTGATATACAACCAAATCATTATAAACAAGGATACATGCATTTTTATAATCAAGAGTGTCCATTAAAATCAATAAACACACATCATTTAATCAAGACTCGTACACCTTTATTTTCAAGAGTCTCCATCATTAGGCTCAAATAAATTTCTCCCACTCACCTCATTTATATAAAGTAAAAGCCATAGCTAACTAATTTCCTTAGCAAATTCTAAACAAATTAACTATACCTCATTTATATAAAGTAAAAGCCATAGCTAACTAATTTCCTTAGCAAATTCTAAACAAATTAACTATAAACTTCAGTAGAATAAGGAAATAAATTTCTCCCACTCACCTCATTTATATAAAGTAAAAGCCATAGCTAACTAATTTCCTTAGCAAATTCTAAACAAATTAACTATAAACTTCAGTAGAATAAGGAATCCAGAAGGGAAGGGTAACGCAACAGCTTGATAATCCATTATCTTTTACTCACGAGAAAGGTGGAAAAAGGAGGTTGTCTTTTCGAGAATTACTCTCTTAGTAAGAATTAAAAGAAGACTAGACATTTGAGAAAGTTCAAGACAACGAACTACCCAACGCCTAACTACCAAATATTCAATTAGTTTTCACAACAGCAAAAGCGTCCAGCCACTGTTTTACACATCGATATCAGTGTTTTACATATTCTAGAAACCTATCATTTAACTTATAGAAACGACAACTTTCTAAAATTTTATAAAGAAACTAGTTATTAGTAATGCTAAATATGGATGATTTTAAGGATGGAAATTTATTTTAAAATGTAGAAACCTTGGCGAGTCTTACTAATCCTTCATATGTCAACTATAAATGTTTGGCGATATTTTTGTAAAAATATTCAAATTTCTAAGTGTTTTATATAGTTTTTATAACATTTTGGCGATTTTTAAGGTAAAATAATTTTATCCTATAGAACTTGGGCGAATCATTTTTAAAATAACGAATCCCGTTTTTGAAAAAACCATGAAAAATTAACCCATGAGCAAAATTTAACCCCTAAAATCATCCCTAATGCTAAAAGTAATAAATAAAAAAGTTATAGCTGTAACCAAGGGAATATCCCCTCCATTAATTAACTGTACGGAGGTCACCATGCACCCCTCTAGAACATACGAGGCAACGTGCCTCAATGCGAATGTCAAGAAGGTTTAAAACGTAATCACTGCAGTAATTAAAGATATGGTTTAACGGTAACCTGGATAACCGCTCTTGAACCACGCCCTGTTTTTTTTAGAGCAATAAACTGACGAAAATCGTGAAGGG
The DNA here is from genome assembly GCA_010110895.2 of Picea sitchensis. Classification (NCBI taxonomy): domain Eukaryota; kingdom Viridiplantae; phylum Streptophyta; class Pinopsida; order Pinales; family Pinaceae; genus Picea; species Picea sitchensis. Next base: position 33,415 of record SNQJ01S0048577.1, read on the forward strand.
AACGTTGTGTTTTAGCACACCAGTCTCGCGAAGGTACACGCCTAACCAGGCATGAGTGCGGCTGTGAATTTGATGAGGTAGGAGGCAGTCTCGCCGGGAGATCATTGTCAACGCAGAGGATCAAGGGACCCTCTATACGTTGAGGAAGACTGTCACAATGCTGGGGAAAGAGAATCACAGGGATGAATCACTGCTTGAGAATCGCAGCTACCGGAATAAAATTGTGGGCAATCACAAGTGGTTCCCCTACCCCCCTCCCAACTCACAGGCGGTTTACACACAAGATTCACAGAGGAAAGGAGAAATCACTGAGGGTTATCCCAGGACTGCACGCCTGAGATTCAAGGACAACAAAACGTTGTCCAGTTAGTTGAAAACGCAGAGGTATTCCGTCATTTGAGGAAGGTAGAAGCCGAGCTGCAGTTCCCTCTGTTCGTAAGATCAGAATTAAGGCAAAGTGACTAGTAGAGCAAACCCTGTAATTCAAGAACCCACCCTTTTATATCGTTATGTCGCAAGTGAGACTCAATCGACTGAATTTGGCTCTCGATAATGTATATTTCCTTTCCAACGAGAGGTAAACTGGGAATTTAAGGAACAAAAGTGGGCGTCGCAAGAATGAACCTGCTCCTTAGTTAAAAGGTCCCACCCAGTTTGGTTGAAAAGGTGTGGTAGTGTCAAGCTCCTGAAATTTCATGTCAAACACTTTTGTAGAATTTGAACGGATAAGAGTAATTGCGGGTAAAACCCCAAAT
>SNQJ01S0048577.1:58069-85436 GCA_010110895.2 Picea sitchensis
GTGAGCATCCATTATAACATGGATGAATCCATATATTCCATGAGGAATAAATAATTATTATTTATTCTTCATTAACATATGATGAGAAACAATAATGTGCATATAAATACACTTCATGTCCTTGGCAAAGGTCATGGCTTATCATTATTAAATAATGATGACTATATTACATAATAATTGTCCTATAACTAGTATTACATGATATTTGTCTTGTGACTATTATGACATGATATTTATTTAGTATTTTGTGATAATAAATGTAATATACCTCGGATATATTACAAAATTCAATAGCTCAGCTCGAGAGTGATCTCTATTTCACAGAGAATAATCCAACAACAACGAATTCGATGACATGAGAAATTTATCAAGGTTAAATAAATCCAAACTAGAGACTGGACACCCCTATATAACTCTAGGTTCAAGGATTCAAAGTAAAACTCAGAACCAGGTGGCTTGGACCACATGAGATTGATCACATGTTCAACAACGACTCTGTTAGGATAGTAACAAATGATGAAGACAAGATACCACTCCTTGTTAATGGTCATCGATTGAAATTGTATAAAAATCCATTAACAAAGGGGGAATTTATCTCCATTCTACATAGAAAAACATAAAACTTGAATGCCATTGAGGGGACCCCTCCTTCAATCTAGAGTAGTACATTCCATGATCGCTTTAAAAATAAATAAACAAATAATTAAAAATAAAGAAAAAAAATCTTATGGTGAAAACTTGAAAGGGCATTGTAGGACTTGCTCTAAAAAAAATCCTATAAGTGAAAATCAACTTGCGCTAGCGTTATAGGATAAGAACAATTCAAAAACCATCTTGTTGGTGAATTGCTCTCTGGAAAAAAAATGGAGAAAAAAAAGAAATCAAACACAAATAATACATTTCATGCTATATTTGTTCAACTTGATCATGCTACATAAACAAAGAAAATTACAAAATCAAACTCATGTTGCCAAATCAAATTCAAATTCATAGCTCATGAAAGTAAAAAGTTGTCGACATACAACCCAACTTGACATCATAGGTAACTCGTGCATATCTTTATACTTCTCATATTTGTGCTACTGAATTACCATGTTTAGTTACAAAAGCAACATTATCACATCTACAACCATTCCCTAGCTCTATCCACTTGTTATTTATTTTTGTGGCAACTACATTCACTAACTTCTAAATGTCATTGCCCAAATTCGACCATTATTCCAGTTTAGGTTCACTATCATTTTCACTCCATGAATGAATTTGAAATTTCTCATCAACCTCCACCCGCCGAACTGATGCTTTAATACGAACCCTCTGCTAGATCGCAAGCTTGCGTCCAAACCCACACCATTGATCCTGAAGGAAAAGAGTGCAATTGAAAAGGCAAATAGTTAATTATGGGTGATCACAATAGATAATAATGGTTTTATGCCTTGATCATTTCAATTAATGCTTAATAATGTAAAATGATGCTTCATTATCCCAATTAACTATCGATCGTTGTGGAAACGCCGTGTGAATAATATTAGTTTATAATGAGAAGTATGGATGCATAAGATTCACCAACCCTCCAACACAACAACATATTTAAAATAGATTTGGTACGAATGAACAATCAATGCAAATTGTCCACCCTAAATGGTGCTACAAAGGCCAACAATATTGGTTAAATGTAGTAGGGAAGAAAGAGTTAAGCAACATGCATAAGAGTTCACAAAATACAAGTTATTGCAAAAGTTGCAATCAATTGCAAAGCTCATCGGAAATCATGGGAGGATCATTGAATAGATGAGAGCCTGTGGATATGAATTTAATCTATAGAAACCCTAAGGTGCAACATATATTCTAGCAAGTAGGGTGGATGTCATTCTTTGACAGACTTACTAGACACAATGATGTGATTGCTTCAGAGTTTGCTCACCAGTTACATGGAAATTCCATAGTAGTTCAAGTTTTGTTGGTGTAGGTTATAAGAGAATCAATTGAGAAGTTAGCATGACTCTCCATAGTAGGGGAGCAGTGGTTCAAGAATAAAACAAATTCCCATGATTCCAAATGAAATTTTTTGCATGCTAGTGAATTAGTCACATACATAGGAGAAGGAGTAAAAAAAATGGTTGTCAAATTCATGTGACCAGGAGGCTCTACATATTATGAGGTATGTCATTTGTGAGGGAAGACACAACAATGTCATGGCCTACCATTTTAAATTTTGGAATGTTTGAGACACCATAGGAATGTCACAATTCCACGTTACTTAATGAAGTCTCACTAGAGGATGGCTACAAAAGTCTAATTACGGAGAGAAGCAATTGTAGAAAACCATGGGTTGATTAAACTATTGGTTCTAGATTCCCTATGCAGAAGACAACCATATGTTACATGGGATATTTTTGTTAGCCATCCTAAAGCATATGTAGCATCGACACCACCAACTAAAGAGCCATCGCACACTCCAAAAACTATGGCAATGCTAGTAACTCAAGAGTTCTTAGATGCTACAAATCTTGTACCGACTGTTGCAGAAGTAACTACGCCCGTAAATAGTAGAATACAAAGAAGGATCAAGAGAATATCTCCTTAGTCTACTCAAGAACCAAAGTCAAATATTCCTAGGACTACAGAGGAAAAACCCATAGCCCGAGATGAGGATCCAGTTGACATTCCTAATCCTCCACCACAAGAAGAACTTGCCACCCCTCCAGGGATTCTAATTGTTGAGGAAAAATACGATATCAACAACCCTACTATTGAAAATAAACTTGTGACAGAAGAAACCAATAGTCATGTTGTTGAGTATATGGCCAAGAGGATAAGGAGATCTGAGTCAGGTAGGCTACGGAAAAGGATTCTAATGTCTGATGTAGCCACAAATTTAGTTAATTTTTTTATGAGACAACTACGAATTGCTAAAAGTGAAGCAGTCAAATGGAAGTGAGAAGTATAATCAAGAGGTGAGGACGTCATTTTTATCCTCTAGCATCACCAAGTAATCGCTCATCTAGAAGAGAAATTTGATTTAGCCTCAATAGAGTTGAATGAAAATTTAGAAATCCTCAACAGTGAAAATACCAAGCTAAAAACAAACTTGTTAAAACAAATGCAATAAACTATAGAAAATGTCGAGGAAATTGCAAGGTTAATAGATGTACGTGAGGAGATTGCTTAGCAAGCTGACGAAATGTTGGCATGTTGACCACCTACTAGGATTTATGCTTTATATTTAAAAGAACAATGGCATAAATTTTAGATTGAATTATGTGTATCTAAGATAAAGATGGATTTCCAAAACCCTTACAAATTTAGTGACTTGTTTTTGACATCATCCCTAAAAGGAGAAATCTCATCTACGAACTTTTCTTGCACAACTATGTTTTGCAACAAAGGTTGAGATGGTCACCAAACCCCTATGTTGGGGATGTGCAACTCTGAGTATTTATGTCTTGGTTCTAGAATGAAACTACGAGGTTCACAACTACAAAATGATATGAGGTCAAGGAGATGAAATCATAATTGAAGATGAGAGGAGAAGTGCCTAGACCAAGCGAGGTTTATAAAAATCATATTTAGATAACAGTGGATCCAATTTCCTACCCAATGTTGGAGAGAAGATAGTTAGAGGTTGAAACATAATGTAGTAGACTCATCAACACCCCTAGGAACAAGGTATTGAGGAATGCAAAGATGAGGTAGTAAACATTAACAAAGGAGCTAAAACAAAGAGAGAGACATTCACTACCAAGATTGGGGACAACCCGTTTATATATTGAGGATTACCTCTAATTGGATAGGATTGAAATGTAGGTTCACCCTCATACTGCAACCCATTCCATACTTAGAGGGTCGGGAGAACTTGACATTGAGATTCAGAAGGCAAGATGGAAATAAATTGTCAATTTTTAAGGATATCACCCAAAGGAAACTAATACTTACCCCATGGCTTATAATCTCACAGTTGAATGCTTCATTGCACAAAAGGATACAAAGGAAGGCATGGCTCAACAGGGGTGGGTAATGCTCTACTCACCAAGAATTAGTAGCATTTCACAATACCCAACAACAAAGCAGAGTCATCGGAGACAACAATAGCAAAAACTAAATCAACAACAACAGTAGCAAAAATAGAATCAACAAAAACAATAGAAAAAATAGAATCAATAACAATAGTAGAAAAAACATAACCAACAACAACAGTAGAAAAAAATAGAGTCATTCGCAGCAATAGTGGGAAAATAGAGTCATCGGTAATAATAGTGGCAAAAGAAAAGTCATTAGTAGCGAAAACAAAGTTATCAACGGTAACAACAACAAAAGTAGAATCATCAACAACAAAAAGGGGAGAAACAAAGGAAGGGCCAAAAAGAGAGAAAGAGGTTGGCAAAGCTATTGACTCAGTAGTAGTTAGTAGGCAACATTGACTTCCATTTTTTCTTCTTTTCCTTTTTGCATGAGGACATACAAACCTCTACATTTAGGGGTATGATGGGCTCTCGAAATGGCCCATATTGTTCATCTTGTGTAAGTCAATTACCTCCCTAGAACCTTGATTTTTGCCTATTATTAAACCTAGTGTTTACTGAACTGACCACTTTTGTGACCAATGGCAATTTGTTGATTAATAACTTACAATGGTTAATTTTGGTTGCATTCTATGAGTTGGCATGTGAATATGATTGAGTTTTCCTTTATGCTCGTGAGTATGAGTCAATGTTGTGCATGCTAATGAATTGATCTCTATAACCTTGACTATTGTTACTAAAGAAAAAATGTTTAAATGTTTTTCACCCTTTGGTTCCACAATTGGCACTTGTCCCAACTACAACAAAGAGAAAGGACAAGCCAGTTACCATCTCCCTTCCACTTTGTAGCTCATACACATTCATCAATTCAAGGAAGGAGATAATGCACCAATTTGTAGAAGATTAGGGCACATAAAGATCGACTTTCCCTAGCAACGTCCATAGAGAAACAATTAGGGCTATAGAATCACAATCCACAATGCTCCAACCCAAGGAGGGAGATGATTGTGCATTCTAAAATAATCCATCAAAAAGAGACAAAACATAAGGAAGAGTGGTTCCATGGATTCTCCAATAGACCATATGTTCCAATGTCGAAGGAAGATCGCACACCCCAAAATATCATTCCTCAACAAATTGACATATTTAATGAAGAGGAAAATGGCGATTTTAGGGGTATTATCATTAATACATAGCTCAGAGTTCCTTAAAATCTAAGGCTTCTATGATATAAATATGCTCATCTGCAGCTTGGCTAGGATAGACAGTTATAGATTATGAAGTTTGCATACAACTAGGGTCAAAGAGCCGTAGATTCAATTTGGTTTTTTTTTTAAGAAAATTTGTGAACATTTTATTAATAAATGCTGCAATAAGACTTGCAAAAAGAGTGCTTACATGTCCAAAATCCAACCTTTTCAAAAACTACAAAAACATGCTTAGAACTATCTATGTTATCCTGGAGAATAGTGTTTAACTTAAGCATGAACAAAATTCCCAAAGAGATCCGATAATAAAGCCTATAGAAAACTCATAATATCTTGATACAAAAACATTGCATCTAAAAATTATTGGGTTGGAGGATCATTCCTATAAGAGACTTCATCTTCGAGGATTGGTGTTGAATTCGGGTCTGGGATGTTCGGGAGTGGGCCAGGAGATGAGGTGTCTTCATAAATTGTTGTGGCTATCTGAGTTGGAGTCGAGGAATTTGGCCTAGAGCACAACTCTTYTACTTCTGACCGAATGGTCGCACATTCATCCTGAAGTCGTTGCTCGCCTTGTCTGTGCTCCACCAAATCTCTAAAGTGGTGAGCACTTGAGCCAAAAGTCTATCAACTTAGATCTAGATAGATTAAATTGAGTGATAGAGGTCTGACTGTTCATCATCTGGAGGCTCCCTTCTCCAATGCATGCTACCCACAACTCTCTTTGCCATAGTTCGGAACCCAACAACGATTGATGAACTCGAGAATTCCGAGGAAGCTACAGACTGATCTTGCTCCAGGTATAAATTCTCCAAACAATCCAAATGCTTCTGAACAATTAGCATATCCCTGCTTATTAAATTATCACTTTAGTAGTGAGAGGACAACAACCAAGGGAGGTGGCATATGATGCCCATTATATCCATAATAATGAAGATATGCTCACACCAAGCAATCTGGAAGCAATTAAGAGAAGTACACCATGAGCCTTGTGTGGGTTATGTCAAAGGAAGTTGTGCTAACAAAGACCACTTGTGTGGAAGTACTAGATTCATAATTCCAGGAATGATGGGGTGGAGTGCACGCACACGTTTGGAGGAAGGCGAGAGAGATAAAACCACGATGTCAGAAGGGAAATAGGCTAGGGAGGATGTTTGAACCAATGTGATGAGGTAGGTAGCAGGCTTGCGCTTGGAGAGAAAGGACAGGAGGATCAAGCCCAGATGGAGGGAGATGATAATAGAACAAGGGCTAGTCGTGTGTGGGTGGCAGAAGCCCCAACATGGCTTAAGATTTTTTCCACGCGTCCCAACCAAAATCAAATGAAAAGTTTTGGCATCATTTGTACTAGGAAGCGTGCTTGAGGAGAAGTTAATACATGCACTTTGAGCCAGTATGGAACCCTGACGAAAATCAAGAGTTAGAACCATGAGGAAAATCATGGGATGTAAATCAGAGATGCCTTCCCGTTGACCCTGAGCATTCCAATTGTGTCTATGAGGGCCAGATTAGCTCTAAGATAAAAAACTACATTGTTATGTTGGAGAATATAAAAATGGGAAAGTTTATGAAAGGCCTTGATATCATGCTATATTCGCCTAACATGGCGCACAATTTAGTGTTTGAAGGAAAGGTCTTCATCCGCACATGATTGATGTTGACTTTCGAATCACCAAGGATAATGATAGAGTTAATGCCTTGATGCCTAACCAATTGCAGTCCTTTAAGAAGTGGATATGCTTTGCCCGATTATTCGTGGCGTGACTCATGTTCCACAAAAAAGAAGCCTGAGGTTACCTCCTAGGTTAGAAACGACCCCACCTGCACCCGCCACGCTGGGGTTTCCTTTAGAGGTTTCATCGAAACTCGGTATATGCCTTTACTGCGACTTTGTCTAGTCATTAACTTCTGGGGTGTTATGTGAAGCTGCCAAAAGGGTCTGGGAGAGATGGAGGAGACAGAGCTTGGAAAACTATAATGAAGATCTGCCTGGGCTAAGTTGAGTTGTTGAAACCATAGTTCTTCATCCTGGTTTAGGTGTTTTTGGGAGGACATGTTTTTATTTCTAATATTGAAGTGCTCTGCCAGTAATCCCAGACTTTTAGAGGCCACCAAGGTCGGGGTAGATTTATCTTTTGAAAAGAGTGCACGATGCGCTAGCCAAATTTTCAAGGTTGTGAATTTAGACAGTGCCAAAATGCAGCTTTGAAGGCCTATTTGTTGTCCAAAGATCCTTTATATGATGCTTTCCACTTGCTGAAGAGTTTGTTGGGGGAATTAGGCCATCGAATTTTTGAAAAAAGACTTTGAAGGACCAATGACTAGATCTCCCTAGAGAACAGACAATCCAAAATTAAATGATCACTTGTTTTTGTAGAATTGCAACAAAGAGCACACCTAAAGGGGCCCTTGGAGCCTCTTTTTTGCAGATTTCCCCCCGTGAGGATCTTGCCATGGGCCAGAGTCCAACAAAACATATCAATTTTTGGAAGGCAATCTGTATTCCATACTTTTTTCCACAGGCTTGATTTGGGAGGAAGGGCCAACTGAGATAAGAGGTTGCATAACCTTTCTGAACTGAGTACATGCCCTCCCCCCATCAACACGAATATTTGAGCACTATATAGGTGGGGGGACTTCCTTTTAAACTGAAGCAAAGAGCATGAAAGAGCTTCTGAAGATGATTCATAATGTTCATTAGCTTCCAGCCTGACCAACTACCCGAAGAGTTCCATTGAGATATGTCATATAGGATGGTTATGTCATGGTCTTGGAACAAAGAAAACATAGGAGAGAAGGTGAGTTCACGCTAAAGGGGAGGAGACCTCATGATGTTGTCTACCCAAATGAAAATCCTACATCCATTCCTTGGTATTCAAGTAGCCTTTTTTTGAAAAAGAGAAAGAGAAGATTTCAAGAGTTTTCAGATCGGGGAACCAACCATTCTTTGAGGAGGAGCATCAAGACACCTGAGCCTATCTCCAGCCAGGTATTTATGAAAGAGGACTTTCTTCCACCATTATGTTTTTCCTGAGACTAATATTCATAAGATTTTAGCACCAAGGGCCAAATTGGATAAGGTTGGATCAAGGATTCCAAGTCCTCCATGCGCTTTGGGGGGCCTAATTATATTCAAGTTGACCAGATGCATTCTCTTGGTGTTGGATTTCCCTCCTAGCCAGAGAAATCTCCTAATTTCTTGCGCAATTGACAGCTTGACACTTGGTGGTAGAGTAAGGAGGGAGGAAAATTGGAAGATAGAGAGGGTTGAAGGAATGAACTTGATTAAGATGACTCTACCCACGATTTTAACCCATTGGGAGCACCATTGGGTAAGCTTATATTTGATTTTTTCAATAATGGGGACCCAAGCAGAACTAGGGAGGGAATTAAGAAAAATTGGGATGCCCAAGTATCTGAAATATTGTTAATTTTCCACCAGGGGGGACTGAAGAATACTTGCAATATTTGTTGATGTTCTAAGCATAGATATGGATTTTATGTTTGTTAATATTGCCCCAAGAATCTCTCATAAACTCCTCCAGAATATCCTTGAATATCTTTCCAATCATGGTGGATTATCCTCCCAGTATGAGAGTATCATCTGCAAATTGGGAATGGTTAATTCTCCTTGCCCCTTGTGTGATTTTTATCCTTGATATAGAATTCCAAATTCTCACCTTTTTCGGTTGTTTGCTTTCATCTTTCACCATGAGGATGTAAAGAAGGGGGAAAGGGGGAATCCCTATTGAAGCCCTCTAGAGATTTTGAAGAAGTCAACATGCCTCCCGTTTATCATCAGAGAAATCCATGGGTCACTTATGCAAGAAGAGATCCAAGCCAGAAAATCAACACCAAACCAAAAGCTTGTCAAAATAACAAAGAGAAAGTTGTGGCATACTCTACCAAAAGTGTTTTCCATATCTAGTTTAATGAGCATTCCCTTTTCGCCATATCCTCTGTTGGAGTGGATTACCTCTTGGACTAACAAAATGTTTTATATCATTTGCCTTTTTGCAACAAAGAGCCCTTGGTTTGGAGAAATTAATTTGGGCAGGAATGACTTGATTATGTTGGCAATGATTTTTGAAATGATTTTGTGGGAGACAATGCATAGACAGATAGGTCAGAATCGAGCGAAGGAAGACATGTTGGAATCTTTGGGAATGAGCGATAAGAAGGAGGAGCTTGTATTCCCTCCCATTTTAGCATATTTTTTAATATATTGAACCATACATACCAGGTATTGTTTAATGACATGTCAACATATGAGGTAAAAATCGATAGAAAATCCATCAAGGCCTGGGGCCTTATTCAGGTTCATTTGTTGCAACACTTTGAATATTTTTGCTTCAGTTACATTTAGAATAACACCTCGTTATCTGTAGGACTGATAAGATGGGGAATATTATCAAGGAGGCTCTCTTTCCCATCAATATCCCCATCCCATCTTTAATGTACATATGTTCTGAGTGATTCTTTGTTGCAGTCTTGACTTGGTCATGTCCAAAAATAGAGGAGACATTTGAATCCCTTATCTTAGTGATTTTATTTTTCCAAACTTAGGCTTTAGCTCGACAATGAAAATTTGTTGTGTTACGATCCCTGACCTGGAGCTAGAGGCTCTGGGAGTTGAGACACCATTTCTCTTTATATGCCCTTAGAACTCTCTGACATTCCATGAAGTTGCATTGCTCCTCATCCAAAAGGACATGAGTGATGGGGGTTGTTTCCATAATGTTACGTACCTCCTCCATTTTCCTTTTCAGGTCTTTTACTGCCTTCTTTGCTTGATCATCTTTAAGTCTTACCCAATATTTAAGGGATCTTTTGGTATTTTTTAGTTTTTGTTCCTAAATAAAGACAAGAGAGCCCCAAATCCAAGAACCCCATGAAGAGGACGCCATATCCATAAAGGAGGGGTTGAGAGCCCACTTGGGGTTAAAGCAAAAAGGAATAGGGCCAAGGGATTTAGGGTTGGATAACTCCAGGGTGATGGGACGGTGGTCCGACTCCACCTAAGGAAGGATACAATATTGTGGTAAGACTAAGTCTTCCACAATGCTTCCACTGATTATAAATCTATCTAGCCTTGTTGCAATGTGCCCTAGACCCTGACATTTATTGGACCAGGTATAAAAACCAACAAAGGGTTTGATATCTATCAAATCCAAACCTGTTAAGAGATCTTCCATAAATTCTCGGGTGGAGTCTTAAACAATATTACCCCCTCTCTTCTCATTAGAATGCAGGGTAGTGTTAAAATCACTTGCAATAATGAGAGGGGCAGATTAATGCTTTCTTGTAAACTTAGAAGGGATTTCCAACATGGAATCTTTTTCCGATATATAGAGGGCATGAAAACATTAAAAAAAGGAAAAGGTCTTACCCGAAGGAAGGTGAGTTAAAGTCACCTGCAACCAATGGGGAGAACTTGTCCAATATTATAATCTGAGCAATTGCTGATTCCAGAGGGTGAAAAGGCCACCAGAGGCCCCTCTTGAGCTTATTGCTAACCATGTGCTAGAATTCCAAATATACCTACTTTCTTGAAGGACATATGTATCCTTCGACTTTGTTTCTTGGAGAACGAGAACTTGAGGGGATTCTAATCTAACTAGATTTCTAACCAAAGACACCTTGCTTCCACTTGCAAGTCCTCTACAATTCCAGGAAACGACTTTTATCATTTAGATGTTGATTTTGGGTTTCCCTCTTTTAGGGAAATAGAGCCACTGTGATTCCTCGAGGGTCTAGGTTCTTTTTTGGTGTTTCCATCCAGTGTGCCTTGCTTTCCAAGCTCTATTTCCGTTTGAGCTCTCATCTCACGCCTTTGGTAATTCGATTTTCTCCCTGACTTTTTCACTAGGGGGATTTGCATGGAATTTGGGTTTGTTTCCTCTTTCGAGCTTTCTAGATTTTCTCCTTCTTCCGGATCGAACCGGGGAATTGACAGAGGAGCCTATGGGGGATATAAGACTCTCCATCCACTTTCGGGTTTTCCTAAGGATTATACTTAGGTTCATCGGTTGCGTCTTCTCCATATCTAAGAGGGATTCATACTAGATCTTGGATAAAATAGGATCATTGATTTTTCCTGTCAAAGAGGAGGTAGGGACTTCACATGATTTTGGATTGGAGGGAGCTCCCTCTTGGGTTGGAACTTTTTCAAGCTACGGTCCCTGCTTGGTGGCTTGTATTTTCCTTCTTGGTTGTTATCATTACTCATTGGCTTCCCTTACTGGCAGATCAACTAGAGATTTTGGGCATCTCTTTGCAAAATGTCCATATTCATGACAAATATTACATTTGAAGGGAAAGTGCTTGTAGTGCACTTGTTGAAGGTAAGTCCAGTTGTCCAAGGTGAGCTCGATGGCCTCTGGAAGCCCCTATTCCAAATCAACCTCAACACAAATTTGGGCACAAGCATGCAATCCATATTTTAGCTATGCTCGGTCAATATGTTTCCCAAGGGCATTCCCAATGGCGCGGAGAATCTCATCGTTCCAACAGTGAGCAAAAGAAAGGGGAGACATATCCAGATCGAGACCACAGAAGAGATATCATTTTTAGGGTTAAAGTCAGGGGTCCAACGGTTGTAGATTCAAGTTTTTATCTTGAAGTTATTAATGAAATAAAATAAAAAAATGTTATTTCTTTTGTGTTATTGTATGTTTCAAGGAAGGGATTTATCGATCCTATTCTAGCAAGGCCCACTTGGAGAGGTTTTTGTCGAATGCATCTTTTTTATTGTTTTGCATTGTATATGTATTTCATGGTGTTGTTATTTTCATTTCTATAGCTAGAATATCTTTGTTAGTGTGATTATCCTTTTGCTAGCATACCAGTAACTCATGGTTGGAAGAGGAATTGTTGTGGTGGTTCAATGCACTATAGATAAGGTTTATTTTCAAAGCATTGGACTCTTATTTGAGTTACCAGTCTTTGTGTATCAATTAAGTCTCGAACAATTCATTTCACTTCGAGTAGCATGGTTAAATTTGAAAGAGTTGTAAGGTTTTGAAGCACCAACTAGTAAGCCGCAAGGCATTTTATGCTTGGAACTCTTTTGTTGTATAACACTGGAACTATGTTGTAGATAGGATGCATATAATTCATGTAGTTTCCATAATACATAATCTATTTTGTGGTTCCTTTTCCACTTGAAGACCGCATAAATTTTGCACAACACTTCACAAATCCATTATTCTCTTGTTTGATAATTTAAGTGTGATCCCCTGAGATTCAACATCTTGCATTACTACAATTATTTAGCTCACCAACAACCTTACCGCCTAATATGATCTAACTCTTGCAATAATGAAAACCCTATATCATGCAAAATCCTAGGAATTTTTATGTAGCATCTTCTTAATCACCTTCTTCCCCCCAAAAATTAAATAACAATTACTCAGGAAAGGGAACGTCAGGGTTAAGGCATTGCACCTAGTCATGTGGTGGCCTTTGTATGTGTCACATATGTAGCTTAAGAGGCTTAAATAAATAAAGCGAGTAAATAAAAATGTTTCATTCCAAAAAGGAAATTGATAAATATCACCCCCACTTATCACATTCACCGCTTATCTAAGGTTAAACATCTAATAATTCACCAGGGAGTCAAAAGGTCTAAGAGCTAGATATCCACACACATTTGTAAAGAGGTATGTTGCTCCAAACTTTTGACGAAGGTCGTTGTGGATCCTGACCTATTGTAATTTGTATTGCACAATGTTTTCCCAAACACATAATCATTGCAATAAACATCATTACTCAAGAAAACAATTCTAACATCATGTGATAAAGAATAAGTCTAAGCATCATGCATCATAAGGAAAGATGAAATAAGCCTAAGCATCAAGTCTATGTTGCCTCTTAAAATGAGAGTATCAACATAGGATCTCAATAAGCTAAAAAATTATAACCACGTAAGCATAAAGGGGTGTTGTAGTTTCTCCCCCCTTAGAGATGCAAAGTCCTTGAATCCAAACCAACACAATAAGACACCATTGTCATATTTCCACCTAAGCAACAACCATATGCCTCCTAAGATGTCTATCATGTGATAAATAAAGACTATAGTCCTAGTAATTGGTTAAATTTACAAGTTACCACAACTCAATAATCAATTAGGTAGTTAGGGAAAATCTATAATTTGCACTTCCCTCCCTCATCTACCAGCCAACTCAAAGGACGAAGAATTTTAGAACTACTCCTCATTTTCCAACCCAATCAAAGGCTGAGGAATCTAGGAGCTGCTCCTTGTTTTCCAACCAACTCGAAGGCTAAAGAAGTTGGGATTTTCTCCTCTCTCCTCATTTGCCAACCAATTGGAACACTGATGAAACTAGGCTCTTGAGCTCCCTTGCCCTATTTTCTCCCTCTCGATGTAAGTTTTAAACCTGTGAAGTAAAGCAATGCATATAGATTCTTAAGCAAAACATAAATTAATCAATTGCTCATACACATAGTACACAAAGATTTATACCAGAAACCCTCAACCGGAGAAAACCTTTCTTATTTTCATTATATTGAATTTCACCATTCACCATACAATATATACAATGTTTTTAGGTATTTCATAGATACCAAAACCCTAATCCCTTAATCCGGGATTAATTTAGAAAACCGCTAAAAATAGCAAAAACCGCCCAAAAAAATTAAATCGGGGTGTTGCGCGTAACCAGGGGGGGCATACCTGGCCCCCCATGGGACCCCCCTAGGAAGAGCCCAACGCACACAACACAAAGACCACTACTAGAGGGATCGTCAGACGCAGTTGTCGAACCTGACGCGCCTACACACACACATGTAAAGAATATAACATATACCCAACATTCTCCCACTTGTTGTTTTCTTTGCATCCAGGGCAGCAATACCCATTGTTAATCTACACCAGGAGAACTTTTATGTGCTCATAGACTTTGTCAATAAATCTGCAACATTCTTCAAAGTGACAACCTTTTCCAACAACACCTTCTTTTCCTCAACCATGTCTCTCACAAAGTGATATCGAACATCAATATGCTTTGTCTTCGAATGATAAGTTGGGTTCTTTGCCAGGAAGATTGCACTCTCACTGTCACAATCTAATCTCACTGCTTGTTGTACCAACCCAATACCTAAACACAATCTCTGTAACCATATTGCTTCCTTGCTTGCATGAGTGGCTGCCATGTATTCAGCTTCTGTAGTTGAGAGTGCCACTACAACCTGTCTTTTTCTCATCCAATTGATTGCTCCTCCAAATAGGTTAAACACATACCCACTTGTAGATCTTCTACGATCCATATCTCCAACCCAGTCTTCATCAACAAAGCCATGTATGTCCACCACTCTGTCCAACCCTGGTCTTCCTTGGTAGCATAATCCATAATTGGTAGTGCCACGCAAATACCCAAAAACCCTCTTTATTGTTGTCCAATGCTCCTTCCCTGGTTTTGACATATACCGGCTCAAAACTCCCACTGCATGTGCAATGTCTGGTCTAGTACAGACCATTGCATACATCAAACTTCCAACTGCACTGGCATAGGGAACATGAGACATATCCTCTTCTTCTTCCTGTGTCTTGGGACACTGATCTGCAGATAACTTTACACCTATAGGAATGGGAATCTTGACCGGTTTACTTCCATGCATATTAAACCTCTGCAATATCGTCTCAACATATTTTCTCTGATTCAACCAGAGTTTCCTGTTTGCACGATCTCTTTTCAAATTTCATGTTGGTAATCGAATTAGCGACAGAGCATCCTTCATGTCAAATTTGGAGGATAGCTTGATTTCACCTCCTTGATAACACATCCATATGTTATTTCCTACAACAACATGTCATCAACATACAACTACATAAATGAAGTTATTACCAACTTTCTTGGAATACACACAATGATCGACTTTGTTCCTTATGAAGCCATTCTCAATATATAAGTATCAAAATTTGTATACCATGTCTTTGGTGATTGATTTAACCCAATATACAAGGAAATTTCCAGTTTTCATACTAGCTCTTTCTTTCCTTTACTACAAAGCCTTACAGGCTGCTTCATATGAATTTCTTCTTCCAGATCCCAGCCAGATGTTGTCTTCATCCATTTGTTCCACTTCAGATCAAAAGCAACATCGATAGATAAAGGAAATCTAATAGGAGGAACAACAACAGCGGGAGAAAAATCGCCAAAGTCAATTCCCTGTACCTTGGAATAACCTTTTTTCTACTAACCGAGCTTTATGTTTATCCACTTTTCCTTACCGTTGATCTTCTTCTTAAACACCATTTTTCTTCCAGCCGGATTTTTTCTTCCAACTGGAAACTCAATTATGTCCCATGCCTCATTCTTATCAAGGCATCCATTTCTTCAACCATGGCCTTCTTCGAGTGTTTACTATCCTCTGAATTATTTGCTTCCCTTTGTGATTCTGGGATCATCATCATTAATAGATAAAGAAAAATTAGAGCGAAAATAAGGTGGAGTATACCTTCCCGATATCCTTTTTCTCTCAGCAGTCTCCCTCACGATACTAGAATTTCATAAGGGTTCTTCTTCTATACGCTTCATCTTCTTCAGATGTTTTAGATTTTTCATCATCCAACTCTGGCTCTATTTTCTCAAGTTCCTCTTGCCTTAGTAGGAATTCTTGTTTGGACACATCTTTTACCTCTCTAAAACAACATCCGTTAGCAAAATGTCTTCTTAGTTTCTAGGTTCCCAAGCTTATAGCCTTTCACCATCTTTATCGCCAATAAAGATACACTTTTCAGCTTTTTATCCGATGCCTATTTTCCCTTTGGAACGTAATACGCATAAAGCATCACAACCAAATGCACTACTGGAGGAGATGTTGAAGAGGGTTTCTTTTAGGTCCATATCACATGGAGTTTTTCATCGATCTCTTGATGAAGGTGATTGATTATTCATTAACATATTTGTACCCACTGCCTCTGCCAAAATTCTTGTCCTAACTCAACTTAGTAGGCATGCTCCTTGCTTTCCATCAGTATCTTGTTCATCTTTTCTGCAAATCCATTGTAGCCGAGGGAGTGTATGGGTAGTCTTACGCCTTGTTATACACTTCTTACATAATTCTTTGAATTCATTTCCATAGGATTCTCCACCATTATATGTTCTCGATACCTTTATTTTATTCTCTATCTAATTTTCTACAGGTATAAACTCTTTAAATTTATCAAATACCTCCTTATTTCTTTCTAAAGAGAAATAAATCTATGTTTACCTTGAGAAATCATCTATGAATGAAACATAATGCACTGATTTACCTAGGGATGGAACGGTGTACCGAGGTCCAAAACACATCATTGTATCAATTCTAAAATCCCTTGCTCTTGCTTAGCGCAGGATGGGAATCTTACTCGATTTTTTTTACCATGTATGCAATGTTCATAGAAGTCAAAATCAGTGAAATTAGACATACCTTCAACCATTGCCTTTCGCAGGTGTAGTGTTTGAAGGCCCTTTTTCTCAATATACTTGATCTTTGATACTTACGGCCTTGTGGTCTTCTTTTCGAGGGGATGGTATTGGTCTTGTCTTACGTTATTTTTTCTGCTCAAGGACAATGGAACTGTTACACCCATTAGTACTTATACTAATGGGTGTAAGTGCTTCCCAACAAATTTTATATATTTCCACACCGAACTCCCCTCGTCACCACCATTGCTCCTCGTACCATCTTGCAAGTGCCTTCCAAATACAATATCCACTCCCTGCATCATCCATTTTGCCCAGGATATTGGGCTCCTGGCTGGATTTTGGAGTATGCGGGAACCCGAGGGAGGTTCTAATCCTTCCATCTTTTAGCAACAACTTAACCCTTCCGCGTTCCAAGATTTTGGTTGTCGAGTCACATCTCCTAGGAATACATCACCACCACTTATGGTATTTTTCACATTGAGAACCACTCCCTGTGAGGAGTCATATGGGTATGGCCTTTTGAGTTGATCAACCATACATCGCGGTCTTCATGTGTACTTGTAGATGCTGGTGTATCACCTCCTTCTTGATTAGGTTTTTGGCCTCCTATAGGGGAAGAGTGCTTGCTCAGGATCCCTTTGGTTCTTCCTTCTTAGACTTGCAATCTTTCTTATAGTACCTGTTTTTACCACACTTCCAACATTTCTCAAAATTTTCCACAGAGACTTAAGATCTGATGGTAGATTTTTGGTCTTTAAAGACTTACCAAGATTCACATCTTGGAGTGCCCTCTTGATAAAACATTTGTGTTATGACCATCCATGTTTTTCCAGCTCATCTCTTCAGATAACAAGGATAGAGCACATCCTCATACTTCAATGTAGATTGAGTGATACTACCAATTTATACAACCACATTATCCCAAAGAGTCTGGCAAGGAACATAGCAAAGTAATACACTTATCTTCTTTACCAGAGTCGTAGTATTGTAATGAGAGAGACAAGTTGTTTTACCAGAGTATTAAAGGCATTTTAGATGTTCTGTCACAGAAAATCCATCTTCCATTGACTTACCAGAGTATTAAAGGCATTTAGATGTTCTGTCATAGAATCTCCATCTTCCATCCTAAGACGATACAACTTCTTTCGAAGAAACAACTTGTTTACCAGGGACTTTGATTGATACAAATTCCCTAACTTATCCCATAATTCCTTGGTTGTAGATTCTCCCGAGACATTCAACAACATCGAATCTGTCAGGCAGAGTCGATTAGTACTCCTTGCTCTTCTGTCCAACTTCTCCCAATCTTCCTTTGACATACCAATAGGTGGTGTACTAGTAGTTTGTGTACTAGTAGGTTGTATACCAGTCGACTGTGTGCCAGTAGGCTGCATACCAGTAGGTTGTGTACTAGGATCCACAACGATCCATTGTTCTTTGTCTACAATAAGGTCCTCCATCTTAAGCTTCCATAGCTCAAAGTTTTTACTGTTGAACTTCTCTATCTCGATTCTAGAAGAGCTCACCATTTCTCTTTCTACACTCGAATCTCCACTGCAAAATCTCCCACTAAACCCAGGTTTATCACATACTGAAGATAAAATTGATCTATCAAGACTGAGCCAAACCCTCAGCAACAAAGGCATCCCTCTGAAGCCAAAAATGAGCTCTGATACCACATGTAAGTTTTAAATCTGTGAAGTAAAGCAATGCATATATATTCTTAAGAAAAACATAAATTAATCAATGGCTCATACACATAGTACACAAAGATTTATACCAGAAACTCTCAACTAGGGAAAACCTTTCTTATTTTCATTATATCGAATTTCACCATTCACCATACAATATATACAATGTTTTTAGGTATTTCGTAGATACCAAAATCCTAATCCCTTAATCTGGGATTAATTTAGAAAACCGCTAAAAATAGCAAAAACCGCCCAAAAAAAAATTTCGGGTGCGTAGCCAGGGGGGGCCATACTTGGCCCCCCCTAGGAAGCGCCCAACACACACGATGCAAAGACCACTACTAGAGGGATCATAAGACGCAATTGTCGAACCTAACACGCCCACACACACACATGCAAAGAATATAACATATACCCAACACTCGATCCTTGTGCAAGTTCACTAATTAGCTCAACCAAAATCGATAATATGTAACTCACAATGCATTAATCAATAATGTAGAGACTAGCAATACCATTAACCATATGCAATATGCATATGACATACTTCCATTAGGTATGATTTAACTATGCTTTCATTTAATATCTCATACTCGATAACTAATCTGTTAGAATTAGTACATTTGACAGGGATTTGTTTAGCTTGACCTCCACCAAGGATTTGGTACTAGATATCCTCTTTCTCAAAATTAGTAACTCCGCCAAGGAGTTGGTTAGCCAGACCTCGACTGAGGATTTGGTACGGCCATCGAGATGAGTGTGCTCTTTCCAAATATAAAGGATCTATGCTCACACCAAGCACTCATTATCATGCATGTTTACATCAACTCGAAATATCGATACCTTCAACACGGCTTGGTACTTCTTCTAGTAGTCAATTTTCACTTATTCCTTTGTCTAGCAACCGAGGATTGCCTTAAACATTCTCGTTCAATCATACTAGATCATTTAAATTCTTTAAGGCCATTGGCATGGTACTTAATATTTTATTGCACCACACCTACTCTTTATAGTAAATTTCCTTATGAAGTCTCAAGTTATATCATCATGCCCTAGTTCAACTCATCACAAGTGAGTTAGTCATGTCTAATGTAAATCAAACTTTCATATTCTGATCATATACCACGATCTTCCATCCAATGACTTATGCATCACCCCATCTTACTATCATGTGAACTTGTATAGGCACCAAGTCACAAACTTTTCAAGTACCATTCCACTAGGTACACATCATACTATGCTTTAATCAAGTTTGATAATTTTAACATCGTCGGCTAAGCGACATCCTTTTCAAGGTTATCTAATAATCCCACTTGAATGTCAATTCACCCATCATATCAATGTTTTCCAAGGCATTCATCATCACATTGGGTACATTTCCTCAAATAATCCAGTATCATTCACTAACATCCCCAACCCATAGGGTACTCCTTGATATGCATAGCAAGGAAACCATCCACACATTGTAATGATCACATATCTTTCATCCCTTGGACCAAGTGTCATTGCACTAAATAAAATAACCAAACATCACTCATCCTCGTCTCATCTCAACGTTCTCAATAAAATCTTCATGGGTTTGATTCCCATTAGCTCCACCTCGTTGATTTAAGTCACCACTCCTATTACTGTCAATCTCCCTTAACCAAATTCTAGGGGTTCTTATTTCACACTATTTCTCCAGGTGCTATCCACAACCTCAACCCTTCATCCTTTTATATTCCTTTTCCAATGTCTTTTCCCTAATCATCTCACCCTCATTCCATATTCCATTACCTTTTTTGATCTTCCTCGACGATCTCCTCTTTCTTTATCTAGTTTATTTAATCTATGGCAAGCAATGAAAATAGAAGAGGATGAGGGTTATTTGAATATCTAGTAACATAAAGTAATCCACTGTAGCCATGATAGAGATACAAAAAACCATGCTAGAGGAATTATTTATAAAACCTATCTCATAAAAAAGATCAATAAATATTCAAAATGTTTCCTCTAATATTTGCACAAGCAAACACTTTTAACTACAACCATAAAATCATGGATTCAATTCCCTAAGGGATAACATTACCCATTCCATATGTTAGTTTAGTAAAGTATTCCTTATGTCGAAATTGAGATCTTAACTAGATTAATCTTCAATGTAATTCCATTCATCAACACCTTTTTTAGGATGCTAAAATTTATATTCTATCCCCACCACATTTAGGTCTTTAATTTTCTATTAAGGCCATATGATGTTTCTATTTTATACAAAATGTCAAGTCTTACCTTCATTGAGAAATTATAAAGCCCTCACAATGCTCTATAATCCCATAAACCACTGGTCCTAGGATTGAAACTTGGCATAGATACAACGTATAACAACCCTAAACAACTACACAATCATGGGCTATTATTGAACCAAGCACCCAATCAACAAAGTTATTCAAGCTATTAAAGTTCATTTAAACCGAACTAACTCAAGCAACATCAATAATTCTTTTAAATTAAAATAGAGTTCAACAACCTTCTTTTCAACCATTTAATCAATAATGTGATATAACTAAACAAAGAAGAGTTAGAAGACTTAGTAGTAATAATCTGACACCGGTTGTCTCTTACAACTGATGCTCCTTTGCTCCTTAGCAATTCCCATGCCAAGTCTACTCCTTTGCAACATGGTAAACCAAACTCCCAACCTCCATGTTCCACTCGACCATTGTGTTGTTTTGTGGAAGAACATCCCTCGTGCCAACTTCCAAGCAAGTAAAAGCAACTAAGGTGAAATTGGGAAGCCAAATCTAAAACCCAACAACAATACCACTATAGTGGGTTGGTCTCACCAATCATTTGCCTCTAATAAATGACCAAGGAATCTAGGATTTTCTCCTACTTCCTCTGCCAACTAACTCAAAATTCAAGGAATCCTTCCCTCATTTTCCAACCAACTTGAAGGATGAGGAATCTGGGATCAAGAGCTCCCTCTCTCATCTTCCAATTGACTCGAAGGCCTCTGGTAGCCACAAGCTCCAATGCAAAATCGACAAGGCAACCTTGCTTCCTAAAAGGCTCTAATTCTCACAATAAAAAAACCCCAGTGCACACAAAATCTTGGGAAAATTTATGCAACATCTCTTTAATCGCCTTCTCCCCCCAAAATCATACCGGAAATGGGTATTAAATAACAATTACTCACAAGAAGGTGTGGTGAAGCTTAAGGGATTGCAGTTAGTCACTTGTTGGCCCACAAATAGGTCACATAGGTAGCCTAAGAGGCTTAAATCATCAAGGTGAATAAACAAATAGGTTTCATTCAAAAAGGGCAATTAATAAACGTTATCCCCCACTTACCACATTCCCCACCTATCTAAGTTTAAGCAATAAAAGAGTCACTTGGGAGTCAAGAGGCCTTAGAGCTAGATATCCACACATATTTGTAAAGAGTTGAGTTGTTCCCAACATTTGAAGAAGGTTAGTGTGGGTCCCAACCTATTGAAACTTGTATTGCACACTATTTTCCCAAGCACATAATCCACTACAATAAGCTTCATTATTCAATAACATAAGTCTAACATCATGTGATAAAGCATAAGTCTAAGTATCATGCATCATGAGGCAATATGAAATAAATATGTAATCACTGTAATAAACATCATCACCCAATAATATAAGTCTAACATCATGTGATAAAGCATAAGTCTAAGCATTGTGCATTGCAAGGAAATATGAAATATGTCTAAGCATCGTGCATTGCAAGGCAATATGAAATAAGTCTAATCATCAAATCTATGTTGTCTTGTAGAGTTTAAGCATGCGAGTGAACAAAAAGTCTCAATAAGCTTAGAATTGCCTTCACACACGAGGCATAAATAGGTAAGCAAAAATGGGTGTTTCATTGATAGTGTCATAGCATCTTCCTTAGCACTCTAGCAAATCTTTGTGTTCTCTTAGCATGCCTCTAATGGGGTTTCTGCTACCCTACTCTAAACCCCATCTTTGCCACAAAGCTTAATTTTTTTTCCTTGGAAAAAAGGTTGTAGTTTTTTATTGATAATAAAATACATACATTCTACAAATGCTTGTAACAACATAAAAAAATATAGAAGCCTCAAAGTGCATATAGTAAAAGACCCAGGCCTGAAGGTTTTAAACCTCCTAAAGACAAACCCTCGCCACAATTTATTGGGAAGATTTAGTCCTAAAGACACTTCACTCTCATGTAAGAGAGGTAGACCACATAGGGAATTTTGAGGTTCAATACCATCCAGTCTTCCCTAAACAAAAAACTACTCAACATCCATACATGACAACCCACGTAGGGGTGAGTTCATGGATGCCAGAGCACCCATAATGCATTTGGAAATAAAGATGAATGTCACCATATTAGAGGTCAAGCACCTCAAATCTATCTAATGCCAATAAACCTAGTTCACAAATAGAGAAACCCCAACCACAAACCAAGTAGAGACTAGGGTTGCAAGGGTGTTACCAAAGCCTAGGAGGCCCTTATTTTTCAATAAGGATTGATGCAAAAAATGGAGTCTAAGTCCACTTATGTTGTCCCTCCAATTGACACCTCCAATAGACATTTTCGAACAAAATAACATAAGACACTAAACAATCAAGCAATTACATCACCATCGCTTAGAACCACCACAGGGAAAAATAAGCACTTGTGAGGTAAACCTCGAGTTTGAGAAGGCTACCTGAGGTAACACGTAGAGTTGACCGCCTTCCCCATGAAGAGTCGCAGCCAAAAGAACCAATCGAGATGTCACCATTGCTAATACTATAGGAACAAAAGTAAATCTTTGGTGATGTAAACCTTGAGTCTGAGGGGTACCAACATAACCACTGCATGCACTAGCCACCTCCACTTGGACCCTAAACTTAAAACCCCAAGCCCAAGAGATTTCCCAAATAAACACATTGTCAAAGCCATCATTGAGAAATGTGTGTTCACCATGAAGCTTAATTACTTGAAAACTGCTCAAATAACATTGGTGTTAGTCATTACAACACTGTAAAAAGCAATCCCAACAATAAAAACTATCAAATTGATGTATGAGATCATCTTGTTTGTAGGACATAACACCCTCATTATGTAATGACTTGAATGTTAAGTTTATAAAGATTTACAAACCCTATCCCTCCAGATTCAAAAGTATAACCTAGAAGGAAGAAACACTCAAGATTCAAAAGTATAACCTAGAAGAAAGAAACACATTCTCTTACCATTACCATTATTCCGAATCAAACTAATATACAAACCATTTGCAATCTCGGTTGAAGGTTTTAATTTGTATGAAAAGGAAAAAATTAGTTTTAATGTACTTTCGTATTCAGAACCATAGACCTTATGAAAAGGAGAACGTGTCAACAATAAAAGAAAAGAAGTAAAATTTTGTTAAGCGGCCGGGAGGAAAGTCGTGAACAAGGAGGAAAAATTAAGGGAGGCGGTCGAGCAGCCTCAGACACACTGTGCATTTGTGTGCGCCGCCATTGAAGGAAGAAATATACTCATCGACACGAAGAGTAAGAGGAGAATACGGTTGAAGAGAAGAATCCTGCACCACGCAGAGAAGAGACAGCGAGACGCCCAAATAGATCTTTTACATATCGGAATGTTTCTTTTTAGCCCAAGCAGATAAGCAGGCTGAATCTCTGTGCCCTATCAGACACGAGATTTATCTACTCAGTGATAAAAGGAGTTTGCAGATCGTATCAGTTAACAGACAGAGGTTAGAGGTATAATTTAATTTTTTTCAGTTCCGAAGTTATTTTATCTTAAGAAAAGTTTCGGTTTGAAGTTCATTCAGTGGGTAGTTTGTACTTTTTAACACTTCAGAAGTTTCTGTAATTTTTTGAGGAATGAGATTGCTGGTATTTTTCAGAACAGATTGGTGCAGCGGAAGTGTGGTGTTTTGGCAGAGTGTTTGGGAGTGAAGTGAAAAGCAGACAGTGGGCTGTGAGCAGTGGTTAGACAGAGCAGAAAACATTGTAGGTGAAGCAAAAAACAGAGGTAACCCATAACTCAAACTCTTTCATAATGTCTGGTGTTCTAAGTATTCCCTTTGTGAAGCGCAAAAAACGAATGGCAGAAATTATGTTTCGTGGACAGTTTTAATGGGCTACATTCTTTCTCTAAAAAAGGTATGGTGAATAGTGAACGGGACAAAAAACAAACCCACAGAAGGTCTTTATGCCATCACCAAATTCGAAACCAGAATAAGGAGACCCTATTGATATTAACTTTGTCAGCCACTAAACCTATGTTAAAGCATTTCAGATCTGTAAAAGATACAAAAATTGTATGGAATAAGATGAAGAACGTATTTGAAATTGTTGATATCTCGTATTATGTATTTAAAATGAAGAAGGGCAGTAAAGTAGAGGAGCAAGTGTTCAAAACTAGATCATTGAGTGATGAATTGGTGGTGGCTTGCGTTGATATAAAAGAAAAGGAGTTGGTAATGCTAACACGAAGAGCCTTACCATCCTCCTATAAACCCTTCAAAACCTCCTTGGTGGTGGTTTGTGTTGATATAAAAGAAAAGGAGTTGGCAATGTTAACACTAAGAGCCTTACCATCCTCCTATAAGCCGTTCAAAATTTCCTTGAAATTAACTGGGAACGTTGCATAGTTGACACATGAAGAGCTTTTCGGATGTTTTTTTTTTTTAAAAGAGGCTGAAAGATTGTATTATATAAGAGTTGCTGCGCCAGGGCAATACAGAATTATGAGAATTACAAAGATGGGCTCAGATCTGATTTTGCCCTCTGCTACTGTCTTTTCTTCAATAAAACTATAGCATTCCTTATACAAGCTAGTTGCTCTGTAGCTATAGACTCTTACAAACTGTTCGAGCAAAAAAATACATTGAACTTGCATATTTAAACTTCTGTTTTATTGTCGGGAGTTGCCTGATTTTCTTCTTGGTTGTGCTCGTTGTCCCCGATCTCCATAGGGGCGAGTGCTTGGTTTCCTGGACTTCCTTTCGGTCCTGCTGCAAACTGATTATTTGACCCTGAGTTTGAGTCCGGTGATGATGCTGGACCTCGGTATTGAAAGTTTCTTTGTTCTAGGATATCCACTCTCAGTGACAGAATCCTTACTGATTGCTCCAGCTCGCCGTTGCGCCATCTTTCATGCATCCTTTTTTGCTCTAGCTTCTCAATTTTCTGGATCAGGATCAAGAGCTTTTCGGATGTTAATACAGAAAGAGTTGGACTACTGCTGAAGAAGGTTGCCGTGCCCCTGTGGGAGAAACTGAAGAATTTCTGAGGTCCTAACAGGCTGCCAACTAGGTCTGATTTGACCTCAAGTTGGCTCTAAGTTTCCGCTGTCACAACTGTCTTTGCCGCTGTTTTATAACAACAAACTGTTCAGTAACTTTACTGTTGTTCTGTTACGGTTACATAGCCTTTTAAGTGTTAAATTTGGCAGATCGACAATCATTCTCCAATGAGAGGCCATATGGGCCACCCTGAGGCTAGTCAGGGAGATTTGGAGAATCAACCAGTCTTGTGAGGTATTGACAAAAGCCAGGGGGGAACGTACAACCTCTGTGAGTCAAACCAAAAGTCAGGACGAATGAGATACTATGTAAGTCTAATGCAAAAGTCAGAGGGAACGTACAACCTCTGTGAGCATAGACAATCTAGTGCAAAAATCAGGGGGAACGTACAACCTCTGTGAGCATAGACAGAGTAGTGCAAAAGTCAGGGGGAACGTACAACCTCTGTGAGCCTAGTCAAGCCTTGTGAGCCATGAGCAAAAGTCAAGGCATCTAGCAAAAGTTAGAATGAATATAAAATTCCTATGAGCTAGAAACAAACGATATTCCTAATATTGCAAATGATATAAATGTATTGATCTAGTGCGTTGGCACGCGTAACATTATCCACCATAAAGAGAAATTCGAATTGCCTTGTAAAGAGTCGAGTTGTAGAAGTCAAAGTTCCATGTCTAGGTCAAAGTCAAAGTTGTCAAGTTGTTGCATGTTGCATGCATGTTTAGTTGCATGTTGCATGCATGACATGTGCATGCTAAGTTAGTATGCATGCATACCAAGTCAAGGGTGAGTTGTAACTAAAGTCTCAAGTCTAGTTCTATTTTCGAACTAAAGTGTGAAGCTGAGTTATGTCAAGCGTGCCTTCTTACCTCTAATTCGAGCCCTCTCCTCTTCTCCTATTCTTTCCTTTATAAGCAGAGGTCGACCCCCTCTTTTCTATACAATTGGTATGCATATCAGTCAAGAACAGAGCAACTTATCAGTCAAGAACATAGCAACTTATTAGTAAAGAACAAGACCAAATATTAGTCAAGAAAAGGCAGCGTATATCCCTGGTAAGAAAGGTTGCATATCAGTCCAGAAAAGGGCATCAAAGTAGCACCCAGGTAGCGCTTAGTCTCTTCTACAGTGCTGGTCAATAACCATAAATTATATCAACAAAGCCTCTCATCTTCCACAAGGTCTTTTCAGTCCAGTCTAAGTCAACTTGGCAAACTCTTTAAGAGCAGAGTATTCATGGATGATGGTGGATATTTGTAAGTGATCTTACATTATTAATGCAATAAAGGAATATCGTTTCTTGGGGTTTTTCTCCCTGTACAGGGTTTCCCCAGGGTATATGTGTTGTTGATGTGCATGCTTACGTATCTACATGATTATTGCTATTCGGTTATGATTCTATATTGTTGAAATGTATTAAGTTGGAATCAAAGTGTTGAAGAAAATAAATAAATAATCCACATAAGAAATCAAGCTCAAAATTTAACATTAAGGTGCTCTAGCATGTAGTTTTAGTGACCAATAAGTTAGCACATGCATACCATAAATATGTAACACATCGATTAGATCTTTACAATTGAAATCATGCTGTTTTAAACTCTAGCATACATGAAAATGAACACAAGTATTTTTGGTCAACATGACCCTGGATAAAACCCCCCCGGGGAAAACCAGTTTGGAATATAAGTCTATATATGTGATGTAAAATATGTGAGATACAACAAGTACATGGAACAAAAGAAC